>RPOG01004977.1:0-37809 GCA_008086565.1 Thalassoma bifasciatum | reverse complement strand
GACCAAATCACGGACAGTGAATGTTAAGTGTCCAGCTGCTTCACAACAAACACTGATCTAAGAGCCTGACCTTTTCTCTCCCTCCCTCCTCTCTCCTGTTTAAGAGCAGAGAACGCTGACTGCAGGCTGGACTCAGCCTCACAGAGTAATAACAAATGTTTCTACCCGCTCTGGCTCCAGTTCTTTTAATCAGTCTGTAACCACCCAAACCCTCTCCTTCAAATCCCTCCTTCATCCCTGCATCCTGAGGCATGAATCACTAATCCATCTCTCCCCGGTGCTTGTTATTAGTTGTTGTTCAGCCCCCTCATAAGTTACCCCCCACACACGGAGACACAGACCCTTGAACATCTGTTGCAGCTCCTCTAAGCAGGTCACTAACCTCTGGGTTCATAACGCTCGCACATGAAGGGGCAAAGGAGGGTAAGACAGATCCAGCAGGGGAGGCAGACACGCCTTCAAGTGATGTA
Source organism: Thalassoma bifasciatum (assembly GCA_008086565.1). Taxonomy (NCBI): domain Eukaryota; kingdom Metazoa; phylum Chordata; class Actinopteri; order Labriformes; family Labridae; genus Thalassoma; species Thalassoma bifasciatum. Next base: position 37,339 of record RPOG01004977.1, on the reverse strand, counting down.
ACAGCAGAGATAGAATCAGGGAGAGAGAGGAGCCAAGATCAGAGCAAATCACAGGATGAGAGGAAGAACCAGGGCATGGTCTGAGGTCTGGAGTTTCTACAGCTTCAGTTTGTCTCTACATCACATTTGAAGCAAGGAATGGAATGGAATGCCTTTATTGCCATTATGCATTAAAATTTCTTATGTTTTCCTTTAAGTGCAGCAACAAGAATCGATAAAAAAAGAAAAACTGCACGAGATAAAAAAAGAGTTTTTTATTTTTAATTACACTGCACTATTCTTCACATTTAAGTCAAGGAGCTACAATGAGGATCAATGAACTGAATAAAGTCTCTGAAAGTTAACAGAAAAGAGTTTCAATACTTAAAAATGTGTTAGTTTTCAATATTGGTTTGTAAGACTTCATGACCTGACTGTTTTATTTTGTTGCCCTCATGAACAACTCAGCTTCTTTCTAGAACAATTTCTCTCAGACACTGAAGACATCGTGAATTAGTGAGAGGTTCTGCAAAACTGGAAAAAAATAAATAAATAACAAATCTCTTAAGGCTGGACAAGACCTTGTGTAATTCATATCATCTGGCTAATGTATATAATTCATCAATTTGACCTTAAATTATTTACATTTTTGCTATTCTGGTACATCTTTTCTCAAAATTTGCTTTTTTGAATTGCTCGCCTCAAATTCTTATATTTTCATTTTAAAATGATAGAAATGTGCACTATTAAAAATGTGTTTTTCTTTTCACATTTTTTGTTATTGTCAGATTAATTAATATATAAGGCTAACAGGCACTTGCTGGCAGAGCCTCCTGTGAATTTTTGCCACGAGGCCTGAAGAGACTCTGTAATTGCTTCTGTATTAATTGAACATTCTCTATTTCTTCATATTATGTTGTCGCATCATGTGAAGTTTTGGAGACTTCAGACTTTTATAACTTTGTAAAATATCTAAACTGAATTTATGACAATTTTATGGGATTATAAATGTGTGAATGTGTGTGAGGTACAGCTGTAACACTGATATGAGTTAAACTGACCTGTGAACCTCAGAAGTGATAAATGTGAGGAATCAAACTTGCACATATTGTCAACTGTTTTCAGAATTGTTGGTTAAATAAGTGTGAGGTACCGCTGCAAAAAAATGCACAAACCAACTAATGTTGATGAGTTGAATAGATCTGTCCTTTCTCCCTGATATCTGAAACCCCCTTTCCCACGAATACTTATTTGGTGCTAGTGCCGGTGCCAGTCCTGAGTTGGTTCAAGTCCCGTTCTCTCAAAGAATCAGTTTGGTTTTTCATCGGCAAGGAGCCAAGTTGGAGCCGCATCATTTAAAGCTTCAGTGTGTCACTGCATACGTAGCTGTTTCAGTGTTTCCCCTTTTTTTTTACAGCCTTCAATAATAAATAATCATACATTTTATTTAAAAGTGCCTTTCAAAACACTCAAGGACACTTTATAAGGGATTAGAAGACATAAAAAGATACAAAACAAATTAAAGTAAAACTACAAGCAAAGTAACACAAAGATTAAAAATGGGTAAGTGAGATTAGTAGGGTGAAGCAGCTATGAAGAGGAGGGCAGTGGCAGCTGCGGCCATTGGGGGCACTGTTGTTGGAGAAACACAGTTTACAGTGCCGCTAACTTCATTAAGGTGGCCCTGACAGTGCTCAGAATAGGAAGAGTTTTTTTCTGTGTCCCTTGCAGTGGTTTTCTCAACTCTTTGTCTGTTATATGGAGCGGGCTCGTAAATGTCTGTTTGTGTGTGAGTGCATTGGGGCAGAACTCTGCTGTGTGTGATACAGAGAGCAGAGGAGAGTTGTGAAAATGAGGCAGAAACTACTCATTAGTAATTAAGACGGATAACATAAAGCTTCTTAATCTTTTTAATGAAAAAATAGGTATGGATTAGGGACGGGAACTGGTAAGATTTTATCGATACCAGTATCATTGATTCTTGATCAATTCCTCCTGTGAATTTCCTGTGCAAAAGAGCAGCTTTACAGGTTTTGTCAAAAATTTGTTGAGTTTTAAGTTAATGAGTATTAAATTCACTGGTTCCAAGATCTCTGAACATATGTCAGAGGTAAAAACTCAACAGTTCTTGTTGAAAAAGATCTGCTTTTTTTTGGAAGGATCCTTGATCTTTGAGGGCTGACAGTATCTCCAGCTGTGTAAAAGAATAAATAAGGGAATCTTTAAGCAAAAAGGCAATCGATATCGACCGATTTAACCATTTCTTATCAAATCTTAAGAGGAACCAGTTCTTAATACCTATCCCTAGTATAAACCTGATCCATGGCAGAGGTGATGCATCACTGCTTTAGATGCACTTTTATTTCAATTTTTTTCATGAGGAACGCCAAAATAAATAAATAAATACATAAATAAGTCAAAAAGATGACTCATCTGGCAGCTTTTCTTTTTTTAATGTCTGTGTTTTTTCACAGCTGACTGTTTTTCAGCTGGCGTCTGCCCCCTGACAAAGTCGATGGTTTGCTCTGGCCAAGCATAGAATTGGTGCTTTCTAAGCACGAGATTTTAGCTCCTGGAGCGGGTGCTTTTTCAGTGGAAACACAAAAAAACAATGTAAAGTCAGCCACACACTGCAAAAACAGAAATCTAAGCAAGTCATTATGTCTTATTTGTCGTAACAATTGTCTTATTGTGCTTAATTTGAGCCACATTCACCAGACCAGGTCATAAAAATGTCTTATTTCAAGTTTTTTAAGACAAAAATGAGGTGTAAATTGCTTGTAACAAGTCAAAAAAATCTGCCAATGGGATAAGACGAATTCGCCCGGGAAGTTTCTTGAAATTAGAAAGATGTCTTAAAACAAGAATCTTTTATCTAATCCCATTGGCAGATTTTTTTTCACTTGTTACAAGCAATTGATGCCTCATTTTTGTCTTTAAAAAACTTGAAATGAGACATTTTTATGACCTTGTCTAGTAAATGTGGCTCAAATCAAGAATAGTAAGACAAATTTTCCAAAAAATAAGACATAATGACTTGCTTAGATTTCAGTTTTTGCAGTGCAGGTCTGGAACTGGCGCTAGCCCCAGCAAGGTCGAAAGGGGCTAAGAGAAAACTTCTTGAATCTGGATTGATTCATCCCTACGTTTATGCTAATGATTGTTTCTTATCATAATAATAGCAACAATAACAGGTGTATGGAAAGACCTAGTAGCTTCCAGCTTGTATCAGCTCCTTCAGGACGACTGGTTCAGGTTATATCTGAGCTTTTACAGGTTGTTACATAAAACCCTCCCCCAGTTTCCCTCGTGTTGAATAAGAGCATGTTGACTGTCAGTGGTCAGGGGGTTTGGACATCTTCATCATCACAGGCAGAAGTCAGCTTTAATAAGGACTGTTTGATTTTCTCCGGCTGAGAAGAGAAAGAGAGAGAGAGAGAGAAAGAGAGAGAGAGCAGTTTGAGATGAAGAGAGGGGAAGTTTAAAAGAGGAATTTATAAGAGAGAGAGAGAGTTAGAAAAGAGATAAGTCCAAAGTCCAGCTGAAGACTTCAGAGCCAGTCTTCTACTCAACTCTTTAATGTGCTTAAAATACAGAAAGTACGCCTTCGCTTGCCTGCCAACAGCTCAGTCATTAGGGAGGAAGAAGGATGTAAAGAGGGAGAGGAGGAACATGAGAGGGCTGGAGAGAGGAGGAGAGAAAAAAATGGTATACAGCTCTAGAACAAAGCAGACATAGCTGCTGCTGTGTGAAAAAAGGGACAGATCAAAAATCTGACAGGCACCATTGATTTTCCTTTCTTCACTCAAGTGTTTTCAGCCTCCTCTCCGAGCCAGGCAATCTGAGAGGCCACCTGAGACGCTGAGCAGCTCCTACCTCTCCTTTACTGTCTCTGCTTTTCCTCCTGAGCTTCATGTTTTATCTCCTTTCAGATTGCAGATTATTTCTGGACAAGATTTGTGTTTCTCTTACTAGAACATGTGAGTGTGTAACAGCTCTGCTTGCCGTCAGTCTGATGTGAACAGCTTCTTTTTTAAGGTCACATGACAGCGACTGCATTAACTCATGATAAAGATCAAAAGCTTACAGGTAACATTTGCAGCTCTTTTCTTTCTGCAGTAAACAAAGCTGACAAACAGATCTGAACTGAAGGGTGACAAATGCCCATACAGCTGAGGCTGAGTCGATAACTTTCTTTGTGTTTGTTACAATGAGGAAGGCCTTTCACACCCTGCAGCCATGCGGTCTATTTTCAATGGAAACATGCTCTTTTTTTTACAGAAAGAAAGATTTAAGACACTTCAAGGAATTGATATCAAGCTGAGCTTAAGGTGAAGTCACCACATGAGCTTATCGAGCCCTGTGATCAAAGGTGTTCACACTGTTTCCAAAGAGCGCCAGAAACTCACTGACATGTTTATTGACTGTGAAGGAAACAGAAACCAACCTTTCTTAAATTATTTCAGGACAAAAGCCACCTAAAACGGTAAAGAACCCCAAAAAAACTTGCAGACCACCAGGCTAAACAGCCTTGGAAGAAGAGCCTGAAAAGCAAACTGATGTCGCATCAACTCACATCATACATGACACAATATGATTCCCTCTTTTTACAATCGAAAGCAACATTTGTATGCTGCCTCTCTCGCCTTTGCATGTATCCAAGGTAAAGCATAAAAACACTGAGTGCTCCTTCGTCATGTGTTTCTGCAGCTCATCATGTTTCCTTGTCTTTGTGCTTACTTTCTAAATCTGAGCGTTGTGGGTTTTGTAGCCACATTAGTTAATAACTCATGACATCAAACACGGCGTGGTTTAGGATCCTCTTTGTCCCCGGTCAAGAAGCTCCAAATAGTTTGTACTTTGTATTTTTGTTTGACCTTGAAAGTGGGCTCAATGTATTCAGGTTGAGTTTAACATGTTTGTTGCACTGCAAAATCAGAAATCTAAGCAAGTCATTATATCTTATTTGTAGTAAAAATTGTCTTATTGTTCTTAATTTGAGCCACATTCACCAGACCAGGTCATAAAAATGTCTTATTTCAAGTTTTTTTAAGACAAAAATGAGGTGTAAATTGCTTGTAACAAGTCAAAAAAATCTGCCAATGGGATAAGACGAATTCGCCCAGGAAGTTTCTTGAAATTAGAAAGATGTCTTAAAACAAGAATCTTTCTCATTACAGGAATTTTTGATAAGATTCCTTCATTTATTTACGAATAACATCCAAACTCGCCTCCTCCTTCGTGGCTCAGCATCAGCTGCAGCACATGCTCACTGCCACCGACTGTAGCTAATAGCATGGCTTACAGTGGTAACTTTGTGAACACACCATAGACTGCATAACAGCCCTGTGAGCACCTGCAGCAACACGTGAGAGAAACTCAAGAGCCGTACACCTGACTTCCTGCAGGTAAACGAGGTAAGCTGAATGTAATGTATCATTCTTTCTCTGTGTTACAGCTGCTATCGTAGCCGCTCAGTATAGCTTCTCTCACCCGCTATCATCAACACACAGTCAATTGCCCACTTGGTGCACTGTGATTGGCTAGTCACCACCCATTACAGCTCATTCTCTGCACCCAGAATTGTCCTGACTCAACCAAGCGGCAACCTCCGGTCTGAAAAAATGAGACAACACGGAAGTGCTAAAAAGCTGCTGTTCCTCTCGTGACCGCTTGAGGATGGCTCCAGAAGCACTTGAAGTCCTGTACAAGCAGGCGGGAAAAAGGCCGTTTTCAGAGCTGAAATCAGCGTATTTAAAGCCTGATATCACACCTTCAGACCCATTTCAGAGAGAAAATAAGTGTAGTTATGAAGAATATCACTGATAACTAAAAACTAGAAGCTAACTAATAACACTAAAAACATAACGTCCAGTAGAAAGACCAAGTTCAGTTTTTATGCTTATTAGGTCTTACTGATCTGAAAATGCAGAGAAATAAAAAATGCACAGCAGGCAAATGCTCGGGTCTTAAGAGATTAATCACCCTTTGGGTGTGGCCTGAAATGTTTTGGTAGAAAGGACACCAATCAACTGACACCAGCTGCCTGTTCAGTTCAGATAATCTCTTGGCTTACAGACAGCTGGGGTCACAGACTGAGGAGTTCCCATGCTTCCCACTCCATTAATAAGTCTCCCTTCATTCACGTAGGATGTAAAACTTTACAACTGTTGACTTCTGTTCTGGCTCCACTCAATGTCTGTTTGTTTTTGTGGTCAAGCTAAATACAATCTAGTTTGACACGCTTTTATTTTGAAAGCCACAGGCCCTTTTAGGTAATTCAGGGCACTACTCCCTGTCTTGATCTTCCCCACAGTGAATTGAGACATCACAAACCCGTCATCCAGCAGAAATAGGAATGCTACATATCACAACAGATTCAGTGTGAGTTGACACACAGGAAAATATTTCTGATCCAGTGCCGTGAAAGAGTGGAGCCGGGGCACAAATATGTTTTGGTCGTAACAATATGGAGTCGGGAACATGTGGGATGAACAGGAGCTCCTGGTGTCAAGAGTGCAAAAGCACAGGCATTTCTATAATTCATCATACAGAGATCCCCATGGTAACCAAATGATGACCAATTACTCTGCCATTTTCAGCAGTAAAGAGGAATGGCTTAAACATGTTGTAAAAAATTCTAAATATTTCTAAAAATTTAGAAATATTTGCAAATATATAAAGAATTTTGCTTAAGATTTAGGAATCTTGGTTAAATATGAAGTCTTAGCTAAATATTTAGAAGTCTTTGCCTAAGATTTAGAAATCTCAAATAAATATTTTGTCTTAGCTGCTAATTAAATATTTAGAATTTAAAGTAAATGTTTAGAAATGCAGCTTAATATTTAGAATCAGGACATTCATTTATCGCATTTGTATAAAGCATTTAACATTTAGATAAAACATTCAACATTTCTATATAATATTCAACAAATTTATTTCACAAATATTTCTTTAACTCTGAATAAAAGGTGATGTTTTAGGGCTAAATGTGGAGAAATATTGTTGTTATTTGTAGCATGTGCAACTTTACAATCAGTGCCCTATAGCCAACAGCCACATTTATTCCCTCGTGCTGATTCTTGGCATCCAATTTCCATTCATCAGGCTCATGTTTGAACCATGGTTGAGCCCTTAGAGGGTTCAATGTCCAATCCAAGGTTAGTATTGATTAATTTTTTTCCATTTATAGATCTAATGAAAGAAAAAATGCAGGTACATAAAGCTTGATATGAGGGTGATATGCATGAAGACGGTAAGAGTGGTGTCATAGATTATCAGTAAAAACCATGAGCTCTTCACATTCCAAAAATCCCTGTATCCCCTTTGTAGTCTCTAAGCTGCCTGTTAACTTAAAGTGCCTCCTGTGGTCAATATTCAAGTCACAAGATTAACCTGTGTAGAGTGGCTCTCATACTGACATAAACCATATGCATTTAACATGTTCCATCATCATGGCAACATGGTCACAGAGTGCTCCAATCACACCTGTGTGTAAAGATCCACTCACTGTTAGGTGTCAGTTTTCGTTCTGGTGCTGAAAGAGACTGAGACCAGGTTCTTTAAGAGTCTCTCTAAAATTAAGTAATGGATCAGAATGTGATCCCAACAAGCTCCTCCTCCCTGAAACCCTGCTCCTGCTGCTCCTGCACCACCTCGTGTTGTTCCTCTCACTGACACTCTGCCAGAGGCTGCTGATCAATACAAGTATCTCAATCCATGTGTTTCCATTTCAGGCTGCTTGGAAAAAAAAGGCACGAGGAAGAGGAGAGAAAGAATTGATGAAGAGAGTTACAGCAGAAAAATAATGGAGTGGTTAAAAATAAGAATGAGGACTGGTCCTCAGTGCAGAGCTCCCTCTTCTGCCTCGCTCCGAGTTTTCAGAGCATGTCCAAATCCTGATAATAACTCTCCATCAAAGAGGGAATACACACTTACACGTGTACTCACACATGTACGCCAGATTTACTGGTCTCTTTTCATCCTCCGTCTTTCACTTAAAATAACTAAAACAGAAGGCAAAGGCTTGCTGAGGCTTAAAGTTAGAGAGAAGAGTTCATGTATTTATGCAATGACAGAAATATTACAGTGAAAGGAAAACTGGAGAGATCGTGGTGTTCAAGCTGAGCCAACAAAAACAGGTTTGACTTTGACTATTTATCCTTTAATTTAAAAACTCTCAAAAAACATTCTCTGTACCAATGTGATTTCATGATAGTTCCAACATTCAATCAAAACAACCAAGTGAAACTCTGACATATGGACTGTTATTTGAACACATAAATATTAGTAGATTTAACCTCATATAAATATCTGCATCCAGTCCTGAGAGTACACAAGCCCTTAAAGGCCATGAATTTTCACAAAAATTGTTCTCCATTTTCTTGAATGTTGTTTATGTTTGTATAAATATGTAATTTGTTTAAGTTGGTTTAACCCTCTGATGCATGAATTTTGAAAGTTAGTGTCAGGATTTTTCCCTTGAGTGTTTTTATTTGTCTTAAGGAATGAAAAACAGGTTTGCATTTTTTTTCCTCAAATATTTGAAACTGAGCATTCAACACAAAACAGTGTGAACTTAATGTAAATATGACTTTTTTAATTTGACTCCTTTTCTTTTTTTGGTAATTTCATGTACAATCTTTTTCTAATGCTTTGCGAAACATTTTAACTCTCTTTCATCCGTTTTAACACTGAATAAGTTATAGCTTGTAAACTAATAAGCACCCTCAAATGTTTGTCGATAACTTTTTAATAGAAATATATATGTTTGGAAAAAAGATTTAAAACATTTTTCAGGCCCTAAGAAGAATAAAAATATCCTGACACAGGCTAATGTGAATTTCCACCACATGAACCATTGAATTTAGGAGTAAATAACTTTTAAATAGGTGTCCACTGTAGTGACCACTATGACCACAGGGTTAAAGTTGTTTTGTTTTTATAGATTGAGAATTAACTGTTAGATTGGGATATGTTGAGATTTTGTCATTAGAAAAATTAAGATTTATTACCCCATAAACACACACACACACAGACAAAACTACTAAGAATTGTGGCCGTTAAGTACAAATGTGGATTTCCAGGTATCAGGCATTGGCACTTTATCAGTTCAAATGTGGAAGCTACCCATCCCTAATTACGTGCTTTGGATAAATACAGTCACACCATCCAGGCTTTAAATCCTGTTGGGAATTAAAACCCAATCTTACGGGACATGTCTGTGATGTGTTCAGTGGCGCCATGGAAAGTCTGCTTTATAATCCCTGTTAATATTTAAAATATATTGGTAAGTAAGATTGCCAATCGGATTTCAGACAATGTGACTGTAGCATTATTGTTTTACAGTTTGGGCTGGGATAAATTTGCAATAAATTGCAGGTTAGATTAAATCGCAAAATGGCCTGCTTCAATATTGTAATCGTAGACAGTGCAATATTTCTTTAACCTGAAATGTGTCAGAATACCAGATACAATTTTTTGCAGTAGATATTTTATGCTCTGAGCCAGTGTTCCTCAACCCTGCTCAACTATGTAGAAAGTAAGAAGTAGCAATAAAAATAAGTTTAGGGTGTTAAAAATGGTCAAAAGGCAGCACAAATGGGGTGAATATTGCAGGAAAACGTGGAAAATGGTCATGAAGTCACAAAACTTTTCAGAAGCCTGACATTTCTGTTTGAACAATCCTTTTTTTATTGATCTAATATAATATTGTATTTTTTTAGACACTGTGTTTTTATTATCTGTCAACCATAGTCAGCAACATTTCGAGAAATACAGTCTTGAAATACTTCACTCTGTATACAATGAGTTTACATTGTGCCTGGGTTTCACTTTCTGACATGGTTGACCAAAAGTATCGAACTTTGGCAATAAACATCAGCAAAAGTTGTTGATAACTAAACAGAGATATACAAACTAAGGTGCATCTGTGTGTATGTAATAAGTTTATATGAATGTGCATGGACGCCATGGTCACTTTGGTTTTTCTTGGTGTTCTAAAAGCGTCTTGTCTTTACAGAGCATGTGCTTCTCATTTTTATTTATTTCAATACAACCCTTGGATTTGACTTTCTAGTTTACGATCTGATGAAACCTGTTCATCCACCAGTGTTCAAAGATATGTAAGAGCAACTGTTGATGATCTTTTTTGTCTTCCACATATGGAGATTGGGGTGAGATGAGGAGGACAGGAACGGGTTGATTGTTGATGGAGACAGCTGTTTCACTTTTCCTTTTTTTTTTGTTTGCCTTTATTCTTTACTCCTTTTTGTTTTGTTGTTTTTTTAGCTCTTGTGTTATGTTTGGCTATAAGGTGCATCTATAAATAATAATAATAATAATAATAATAATAATAATAATAATAATAAATGAAAAAAAGAAGATAAACCAGAACATCCTCAAAAATAGACAAAAAAAATAAAGTTCTAATTTTTTTACAAAAATTTACCTGTATATGCAAACAGTTCTTTTTCTTTTTCTAAAATCCTACTTTTCTCCCTCATGTATGTTTTTCTTATTCAAAAGCAGACTAATACAAAAATACCAGCCATTTCAATATAGTAATCAGTAATCATCAACTCATAAGATGGGGAAACAGATAATAAATAATTGCACAATAATTCATGAACAACAATTGCTTTTCCAAACTGTTCTACCTTTTTTAAAGTACTCCAAAACTAGGTATCTGAAGCTCAGTCACTTCTATAGCAGACAGCAGCTTTGTTTTCTTGGAACAATGAGAAAAGTAAGTCGTTACCTGGAGAAAATAACTGATGTGAATTTTAATAGAGAAAATGTGTTTTAGAAAATCATGTCCTCTAAGGGCCTCTGTAAAAAAAAAAGTCAGAGTTCAAAGTCTCTCAGCCTGTGGTTGGCCAGGGCGCCTGAACAGGGTGAACACTTAGTTCAGTCTTCATTACTATAACATTGTAGTGCAACGACTTTCACCTCTCTGTGTGAATTATTTTAGCCTGTAAGAGTGATTAATTTACTTTTACTAGCATTGATTAATTAACCCATCCGTTCATCAATCATCTTTTACTGCTTTTCCTCTTTCAGTGAAATGAATCTTGTCATTTAAACATAATAAACCAATCCATCACTAGCACCACAGTTTGATTTTCATTGATAATTAATACAGACTCACTTCCTGACTTCATGCGTGTGTGTCTCTTTAAGGCATTCCTCCGTCACTCAGACGTAGCTTGTGCACACTTCTCTTCTTTTATCCTCGGGCTTCTTTTCAGGAACTCACACCTCCATCTGGGAGGAGGCTGACCTCATTTACAACGCCACCATCGGAGGGCAAAGCTATTTCCATCTGGGTCACAAGACGAGAAATAATGTGCTCCATCTCCAGCTAACAATCACTTCTACGTCCCTGAAAACTTCAATCAGCCTCAAACTACCCCCCCTCCATACCCACCCTCCCCTCAGGCATGTATTACTTGGTTTTCACACAGATCAATTCTGTGCTATGAAATCTGTGAATATATAAACCCCCCTGAGTCATGCAGGTAAGATATTCTCAGGGTCCATGGAGGAATGAAACGAGCTGTGATGAAAGGGCTTCAACAACACCGCCAGCCTGATTTTATTCCTGCTTATTCCTGTGTTTATGTCTTGAAAATCCCATTCCTCTGAGTCCCTTTGTGAAGCACTGCATCCTCAATCATCACAAGCTCTACTCAGCCTCTCCTGATTTTCTTGACCACTGGCAGTTTAATAATTAATCACATGAAGATGGGGGAATCAACTATGCTGGTGCAAACATGTCAGCGTACAGACATGTACTGTACACACACACACACATCATCTCTGTGCTTGCAGGGTGGGAAAAGGCTGCAGTAAAGCACAAGTGGAGGGAGGGTGTTCATTAATATCACATTCATGTCGTATTTTCAGGAGGCAGGGCTGGTGGAGAGCCTGCACGCTGAGTTTCTTATGAAATATTTAAAATAGGAGGCTCATCTCTACAGTCACTGACATCAGCTGCTTTTATTGCAGTCTCTTCACTGTTTCACAGAATGGTAGTAAAGCATCATCAGGAGGTTTAGTATAAGTTTTTAACTCTTTGGACCTATAGTGGGCTTTACTTCTGACAAGGGCTGCACAATAACAGGAAATAATGACATTTTTTTATATTCCTGCTTCATCTTGTTGACTTTTTTTCTCAGTACCTTTACTGTATAACCTATTAATTCTGGTCTTTTTTCACCTCTAAATTCAAACTTTTATCTCATTTTTTATCTTGTCCATCTCAAAATTATGACTTGATCACCTCATAATGACTTTTGACTTTTTTCTCAATATTTTGACTTTTACTGTCAGAGTTTTGACTTTTCCTTTTCCTAAAATTTTGACATAATCAGGGCAGAGAAGTCAACAAAGACAGATTTTCATTTTTTATTACGAGGTTGAAGGTTAGCCATGGAAATTTTTGAAGCTTTGAAGTGTCAGAAAAGGTTAGAAAACACTGGTTTTGAGACATTTCTTGAACAGGGACATTTCATTTAGAGAAGATGGCCCACTTTGAAAAGAGAAAAAGAACGATTTCTGAAAATTTGAACCATCGGTGTAGTTCAGCATTAACCTATGACTGCTTCAGGTTTTATGGAAGCCCATGACATCATACAGCGTTGGTACGTGGAATTAAGAATAAAATAGGCGATTAGAAGATTTAACCTTAGAGCTGAAAAACAAACAGAGAGCCGGTTCTGACTGAAGACAAAGCTGAACAAAGCACAGATCTGGAATCCAATCCCTGTTACAGTCCACTCACATGCACTGCTCCCTCTCTCTCAGTCCCTTGGCCACTCAGTCTGTACATCACTCTGCCCGACCCTGATAACAGCAGGTGAGATGACAGCGCTCTGAGAAGGTGAAATAACTGTGTGAATGTTGCATTTAATATGGTCAAATATATAATGGACACTCATTTCCATCGATTAGTAATGTGATTGGGCATAGACAGGATACAGGATCTGAGAAGCTCAATTATTTGCATAACCTTGAGATATGAAATTGTGCATGTGCACATCACAATGATACGGAGTCCCCTAAGGGTCACGGTGAGTTTTTTTTGGGGGGGGAGACTTTTGCATTCCCTCGCACTACCTTTTCTTGTTTATTTCCATGTTGCAATTTACAGACGGTCTTTGAACATCCCAGCACCAGCTGCCTCTGTGTTGCAGCCACTGCAGGTTTCCCAGCGCAAAGCAATGACTCGTTTCGAGAAAATTACAACTGCAGCTTTCAGTCAACATTGCTGTGACTGCAGAGACGTGTCGGTGTTGTTTCTGAAATGCTCTAATGATGAGTTATTGATCATTTTATATTATCATATTGAATCTCTTTCTTTCTGACTTTTCTGGATCCATTCTCTGCGCACCTGAGTGAAAGTGAAAACATGAATCAGGAGGATCTGAAGACAAAAATTTATTGCGAAGGAACTCAAAAACTTTTGCGAAGGAATGCAATAGTCTCCCCCCCCAAAAAAAATCTCGCTGTGACCCTTAGGGGGCTCAATGACAATACTGAAATGATACATTATGCAGCCCTACTTCATCAGATTTTATCATGCAGTAGTAGAGTGAGGTGACATGGGCAACTAGCTGTCTCTTGGTGAAGACATAGCAGCTTTAAAACTTACAACACACTGAATGAATGCAGAAAATCAAGCATTTGGTTTGGTGCTGCTAACACTGAAAGCTGTTGCTGTGAAAATGTGTGCAGCAACATATGGTCCAGGTCAGTGATGCATCTGTCTGTGGGCTCACAACAGAGGAGGGGCCATCAGTGGCTCTCTAGCTGTAGCACACCATGTGTTTGTGTGCTGAGGGCCAGGTTTGAGGAGTTGAGGGCCCCTGTGTTAACTCTAGTGTTATAACGTTACACAGTGCGTGACTCTGAGAGGATTTAAGTGGGATTGTTGGACAGATTTGGAGGAGCACTGCAGGAAGGGAAAGTGAGATAAGAGGAGATTTCAGAAAACAGGAGGAACACTAATGGATAATTAATAGCCTTATTTTTTTCCTCTGGCCCTGCCCCCTGTCTGTTTTCATTGCAGTATCTGCTCACTGCAGAGCTGTGACCTTTCCTCAGAGTGTAATTCTACCACAGTGAGCATAACAATATATGAAAATCCATAGAGTCTGCTGCACACTGTGCAGACTGAAGACAGGAGGCTTAGCTGCTGACACACCGGATCACGACCCCCCTCCACCCTGACAGTATATCATATCAGCAGCATCCTCGCCCCCAGTGGGGAGTGGGAGGGCGTGGAGGTGGACCGCCACATCGCAGCCTGTCTTCATCCCGGAGACAACTTGACCTCGGCGGCTGAGCTCGTCACAGGTTAAAGCTCTACCAGAGCTCTATTTTTAGGACAGAAGTGAAGACAACTCAACTGCGGTCTAAGAATGACATAACCCAACCCCTGCACCATACACAGGTTTGGTGAACATGTGCACAGTCTACAGACTCATACAACAGCTAAGGCCCAGCCTTTTTACAGATGAACCCTCAGATATAATCAGAGCTAAACATTAACCAGAACACACCCTGCTGCCAGTCTAAATCAACATCCTATTCATTCTAATCAGAAGGCAGCACTCTAAGATAAATACTTTATAAACAGAAAGAAAGAGCGTGCGGAGCAGTGGAGCTCTCTGTGTTGTTTAAAACAAGGTCAGTGTATTAAATCTTTCAGACACTGATACTGCACTGGTTGTTCTGGCTGAAAAGACCCAGTCCCCTGATCCTCTCTGGTTTGTTCAGCACTGAACTGGTGATCCTGCTTTGTAAGATACAGGCTGCAGATCTGACAGGTTCTCACCACAGTTTGAGTTTTGAAGGCAGCATTTCAGTCACATCCAGAGAAAACAAGAGCCAACAAAGAGAGGGAGATAGAGGAGTGATTCATGTTATTATGGTGGCTCTTGGATTTGATACCTGTGATGTCCCTCTAAAGACCCATTTATGCTCAGTGTTAAATACGGATCTGGGTACAGACGGAGCCTTCTGCTCAGGCTCTGTGTTCATTTCGACCATATTTTTGCACGTTTTCATAAAGCTTACACACACATAGGTCTAAACCGTGGCGTCAGTGTTGCTGTTAACACCTCTTTCGTAGCTCAAGTAAGACGAAATAGTAAGAAATAACAATTCAGGAACTTTTTGAAGCAAAGTCCAATGTTTTTAACAGCCTCACCGACCACAGCCTTTTATGACGTTGCCTCCATTTTTGTCTTATATACAAGAGTTACATTAGGAATACATCCTCCACAGTCACTTTGTTTGTTTTTGAGTTTGTTGCAACAGCAATGCCATTGTGCAATGGAGCTAAGTGAGCAGCTGTGGCTGCTGCTGGTCTTTCAAGGAGGGGAAGCTCATTTTTTTCTGGCCTACATCATATAAGTTTTTAGTTTTTAATTTTACCCTCCTTTCCTTTTCCAGTCATTTTTAACAAAGACAAAGAGACTGGGGATCGGTTAAGTCGCCGGATCAGTCCAGAACAATGGAATGAAAGACTTTGAAAATGCTCCAGTGGATGTTAATACTTAAAGATCCATGATTCGCTCATTTCACTGCCAATCAAAAAAGGACTCCGCCTCAGACAACTGCCCATAGAACCCCAGAGATGCTGAGCTTCTGTCTGTGTAAATCACTGTGGAGCTCGGGGATGAATGAGAAGCAAGTCTTATCGGTTTCCTGTGATAAGCAGCTGATTCTTAACAAAAGATGAAGACATTCTAGTGCACATTTAGTCAATGAAATGTACCTACAGCAGAACGTATTTCAACACCTTTATTTTTTTTTTTTTTTTACATTTTAGGAGAAGCTGAGTTCCCTTGCAGTGTTACTGCAATTGCCACAGGTGAGCAGTGATACTAATATCGTTTGAGAAGGATGTAAACATTTTTGTACGTAAAGGGAGAATAAGGGCCTTGAAATGTATTACAGAAAGTGAGTTTTCATTTGGTTGTATGCTTTTTCCTGAGATTTTGAGTTTAAAAATGGTCAAACTGTGTTCAAACAGTCATCTTCAGCATCTGTAACATTAGCCAAAGTTAGCCTAACATCATTTCTAACAGCCTAAAGATGTTGTGTTTGTAAAACGTCCAATTGACCAATGTAATGAAGGCATCAAGTAATGTCCCATCAAATAAACAGCTCATTCCTGACAAGCAGTAACCTCCAGTCTAAATCATAATATTGCAGTTCCCATAGTGTCCACTGGAGCAGAAATAAATACATTTACAGCCTTGTTCAACAAACAGATCCTGGTCTAAATAGCTAATATCTCTGTCAGCTATGTATGAATGGTGATTTTTTTTCCACAACTTGTGAATTTTAAAGTTATTAACTTTGTCCAAATAGGACAAGGCTGGCTTGACTGACAGGTGACCACCCTGGAGCTAACAGCAAAGAGGACAAAGCCCCCTTCCTCTCTTTAGCTCATCCTTGCCCCTTCTCCACATAACTGGGGCTAGTGCTAGTTCCAGGCCAGTGCCTGATATAGCCCCAGTTCTTCCTGTTCCCACCAAAAAAAGAGAACTGGCTCCAGGAGCTAAAACTGGTGCTTAGCAAGCACCAACTCTTTACTGGGCCAGAGCAAAGCACCAACTTATGTCAGGGGCCGAGGCCGGGGCCAGGGCCAGGGTTACTGTGAGCAACAATCAGCTGTGAAAAACAGCCATTCTTAAAAAAGAAGCTGCAGGGCGATTGTCTGCTGCTTTGTTGGAGTTTCCTCATTTAAAACTTGAAGTGTAGGTGAAATTACAGCTAAAATGTCTCTCACAGATCAGCCCTA
This sequence comes from Thalassoma bifasciatum, assembly GCA_008086565.1. Taxonomy (NCBI): domain Eukaryota; kingdom Metazoa; phylum Chordata; class Actinopteri; order Labriformes; family Labridae; genus Thalassoma; species Thalassoma bifasciatum. Next base: position 20,544 of record RPOG01004977.1, on the reverse strand, counting down.
TACCTTGTTCTTCATCTAACAGAATGAAAAGCTTTGTGTTATTTATCTTATAGAATGACAGGAAATTTCTCTCTTGTTCACAACTTTTCCCAGCTCACCACAGTTTTGCTCAGATGAACACACATACATGAACACACACACACAAAGATAAGTGGACTCCATGAAGCAGACAGCAGGAAAAATGAAGTCTGACAAAGCCTGGTTGAGTTCAGCACTTGAAACACATCTCCTGTCAACAATGGACTTCAAAACTCTGTTTCATAAACTACTGGGTGACATCACAGAGGGTATGTTCATTTATTAAACCATCGTTGATCCCCAATCATAATTATAACTCTTTAGCTTCCTGTTAGCATGCTAATGTAAAGCATCTATTTAGCTAACAGTGTAATCCTGTGGATGAACTCAGGATTATAGAGGCAGATTATTGGAGCAGCTCTCTCAAATGTTACAGAACACAAAGTACAGAATGTACACAGACGGAATGTGTACGTTTTATAGACTTCTGTGACACGTTCATGAAAACAACTCAAAGAATGATGGCCCAACAATTTAGTGAAGATTTATGAACATCATATTCAATCACTAAAATTATATCTAGAGACTCCTGCTGAGGAGTTATTTCGTCTGTCAGAGTGACCCCTGAAAATCTCCTCTGACCCACAGATTCCTCTCAGGCGTCACCAGTGTTTCTGTCCCTGCAGGTGAAGGAAAATCCCGACATAATTCTATCCTCAGCTGAAATCGATCTGCTGACAAACAACACCCCTCTTCCTTTCCTCTCATTTAGCCTCTCCTTTTTCTCTTTCTTCCAGCGCCATCTGTCTCGCTTCCCCTCCGATCCATCTCCGATGTCAGTTTGTCGTTTTTTAACAGCCCTTGATCTTTGCTAAATGCCTTGGGCTTAGTTTGCTGCTGTCTGAGCTCCCCTGGTATCGCTGCTCTAGATCTTTGGGTCCTGTTCCTGCCAACACAAACTGGCAACAGGGCTGCCAGAACCTGCCCTCGTGGCCTTTTGCCTCATTATTAAACTAGCAGAAAATGGGCTCAGATGCGTTTTACTGGGGGCTGTCAGTGTGTCCTGGTTTAGTTGTTTGGGGACTCAACAGAGAGGCTGTTCTTTAACCTTAGTGCACCTGACGTGTACACACACACTAAAGTTTAATGAGGTCTGAGTGTGCAGCGTGTTAACACCATTGCTGGAATGCACATTGCTCCATGGTTTGTTTGTAGCTCCTGCCTGAATTATACCGTGAGGGCGACTTAAATGGGACACTGAATCAAACCTCTCTCCTTTCAACCTGCCAACGGGATCATGTTGCTGGGCAGGTGAATTGTTCCACGTACACTGAGTATTTAAAGGGTTACTGCACTGTTTTTTCCGTTCTCAACAGGCTCTAAAAAGGGGACATCCTTAAGTGAGAGAGGCCTCCTGGGTGGAGGGCTTTCGAGGTAGAAAAGTATATCTCCACACGTCTCAAAGGACCAAAAGAAGAAGAGACGAGCACCAGATACTGTACTTCTAACCAACCACCAGCAGCAGACATGAAACAGACATGAAACACAGACAACACAGACTCTGGATGAAGTTATCATCCTAAAACCAACATCTGTTCTTTTATGCTGGAGGCAATCATTTGCATATTTAGGTCAAGGACTGCAATGGAAAATCAGTGGAAAAAACAAACAGCTCCATGGGATAGGACTCTTATGTAACCATTCAGCTGCTTTTTTTATAATCTAAATTCTGAATCATCCAGCTTTACTCCAGTTCACATCTACTTGAATTATAACATAAATGCAGGATAAGCAGTGTTGTTACACTCGAGACCACATTTTGAAGGTCTTGGTCTTGTCTGTGACTCGAGAGCATTTTATCTTGGTCCTGAGAATTATTTGGGAATTGCAATTCGAGAATTATTTTGCATGTTGTTCTTTGAAAGGTTTGCAGACACCTTGTTGTGGTCTGTCAAATGTATGGAGAGATTTTTTGTTTCAGATGCGCGTGCAGCTTGCTTGCCAAAAGAACAGTCCCTTTAAACTGTTTGTCATGGTTTACTTGCAGTCAGATGTTAATTTGCCAGTGATGTCAACGTACTACAACAAATGATGCTGCTCAGTTAACATTAGTTCATGTGATACGTCTGAATGACCCATAAGCTTTGGGTGCAGGTGAGCGGATAAATAACCAGAAGTGAGTGGCCTAGACTTCAGAGGCTGGACATTCATTCTTGAGCTGATCCAGACACAAAGTCTGTTTCCCAGGGAGAGCTTATAATCCTACAAGACACTGGATACACACATTTATGTAAAGACAACCATGTTCAGGACATACTATTAAACCATCACAACATCAAAAACTTTGTGGTTCTGAAGTTGCTGCTAGGTCAATGGCCCTTTTCCACTGACCCGTCTTAGCCCTACTCTACTCGGTTTGTGTTGCGTTTCCATCAGCGCGGTACTGAGTGTCAGACGCCACTTTTTAGTACCTGCTCTACCCTGGTTCCAAGCAAGCTGAGCTGATACTAAAAGGTGACGTGGACGGACTGCCAGCCACTCATTGGTCAGAGAATGTCGTCTCCACAGCTTCTGACTCTGTACAAATCACTTACAAGAGGCAAACGAATAGGTCAGCAAAGGGTTTTTAATGGCATTTAAACCTGACGGCACAGAACCAGACTGAATGAAGACAAAATACAGCTCTAAAATGCTCCTTCATGATTCCTAAATAAGTTTAAAGTCCTTTTTAAATAAAAAAGAAGTTAACAGCAAAGATAGTTCGGTTTAAAGACTCTTTACGATTAAATCAAAGTTCGTCAGCACAGGAGCGATCTGTCTGCCACGAGAGTCTTTAAGCACCAATCAGTCCATTAATCCACAGGGAACCAAAAAGGAAAAACAGTTCAAAGAAGAATGATTGATCAACAAAAAATCTCTGCTATACCAGGCCCAAAAATCCAAAATTAAAGTGATCTCACTGGATCCAGGGAAGAGTTGATGTCAGGAAGCAGCTCCTTCGTTTTCCTCCGCCTGCAGCAGCACAAGGCTGTTGTTCACCTCCGTTGTCATGACGCCTGATATTGAGCCGCTGTATTACTTTAATGAAATCTTTTGAGAGCTTTGTTTTTTCCTTTAAAGACCACGGTGGCACATATGTTGGTGCAAAATTATGTTTGTGTCGAGTTATAGAGCCTGTAGTCAGGCTAGTGGAAAAGGTAACCAAACTGAGTAGAGTCGATTAGAGCAGAGCCGAGTTGAGTCGAGTAGGGCTGGGATTGTGTAGTGGAAAAGGGACATTATAAACAAAGAAAACAACTGACTGTACACTGCCCTTGTATGGTTGGATATGTGATATAGACAAATATAATATAACAAAGAAACTTCTGCTTGCTTTGTACTAATTGCATTTATTTGCTTTTTCCCCAATAATGTCTCTTTCTTTTTAAACTGCTGAAACCATGGGATTTCTCCACCTTGGGATCGATAAAAGTGTATTTTATCGACCATATCTAATCTAATCTTATCTTTCCATTGCTATGTAACCTCTCCTTCAGTCACTGTCGTTACTGTGGTAAATATTTCAACACTCATCTTCTGCAATTACACAGCTGTGCCTGCGGGCCTATCTAGCCTTATCACTATTTAAACCAATGAATTTTTAGCAGTTGGCATGAGCAGTAGAGCCGGATAACGTATGTAATGACTTGACTGATAGTCCCTCCATTTTAAAAGAAAACTCAATCAAAGAGAGGATGCTTCATAATTGTTCAACCTTGTCAGAGTTTTTGGAATTGGTTTTTATGGTCTTGAGTACAACACTAAGGATAAGTTGAGTCCTATCAAGCCAAACAGACTAACTTTAGATGATTTTTCACCTACGCAACTGTGGTCATGTGATTTTCATGATGTTGTTGTCTGAGCTGCACTGGACCTCGCTTCGGTATCCTCACTGACGTCATTGAAAGCAGGACACTTTTCCTGTTTTCTTCTCTCGTTCTTGTTATTTTCAACTCACACATTTCAAGCAGAAGCAGCTTCCTCCTGTACGTGAGGCCTGGGGAAAGCTCCAGTGGTCCTGGAATATGCACGTTATCCTTATATATTATTAATACAGATCACTTTGTGGTAATTGCTGAGAGAATTGACATGCTTCCAGCTTCTTCCTTTTTTATGTTAGGAAAAAAATATTTAACAACTCCCTGATTTTTATTTCCCTCCTGAGACCCTCGCTGTTGTCTGGTGTACATATTTTATTTTTCCTATTAAAATGTACTTATTCTTGGTCTTTGTACATGCAATTCTGTTCTTAATGTTATTAGTTACTTATTAGTTATTAGTGTGATTGTACATAATGACTTTGTTTTCCTTACTGAGGTGGGTGTAATAATGCATCACGACAGGATTTTGTAGGCAGTGTTCCTAAATTTGGCTTATCGGTCAACTTTTTAAAAAATGGAGTTTCATGGGTCTGAGAGGCAGAAATGTGATGCCCACATATGAGGAAGCAGAGTCTTAGAAAGTTAATTTTAAAGTCCTTCATAGAGTCCCCCTTGGGTAGCATTTTTGTTTTGTGAGACGTTGTTAAAAGGTTATAATAAAAAATAAATACAACAGGAGTAATTTAATTTGCTATACATATTCATGTACTTAGATATTCTTTAATGAAAATGACATTAGTGATGGCGTTACCAACATGTTAGTGTTCTAGGGCCGAAGTAGCTTTTACATTATGTGACATGTATCATACTTTACTGTGCATATCGTGTTTGGTTTACACATATTTTTCTAAGTTAATCATATGACCCTATTTCATATTTTTTTATTGCAATGTTTTTCACTACACTCTTTCTTGTTTGCTGCTGTTCCTCTGTAAATTTGTACATTTTAAGGAGCATCTGGTCTGATCTTATTGCACATCTTATTGTAACATTCTGTGAAATTAACAGGAACAAATAGAGACATACTGTAGGTTTTGGGAGATTAAATTTAAAAATACACCCTCACTCATGCCCTCTTTGAAGTACACAATTTCATTATGCAACCTACACTGCAAAAACTGAAATCCAAGCAAGTGATAATGTTTTGTTTTTAGTAAAAATTGTCTGATTTTTCTTGATATGGGCGACATTTCAACTGATAAGTCCAGGAGAATGTCTTATTTCAAGTTATTTAGAGAAGAAAATGAGGTCTGAATTGCTTGTAACAGGTCAATAAAATCTGCCAATAGGATAAGAAAAAATGTGTCTTGTATTAAAACATACTTCTAATTTCAAGAAACTTGTGGGCAAATTTTCCTATCCCATTGGCAGATTTTTTTTGTCTCCTTACAAGCAATTCAGTCCTAATTTCTGTCCTTAAATAACTTGAAATGAGACATTTTTATGACCTGGTCTGGTGAATGTCGCTCAAATCAAGAAAAATAAGACAATTTTTACTATAAATAAGACATAATGACTTGCTTAGATTTCAGTTTTTGTAGTGTAGAAGGTGTGGAGTACAACAACAAATGATCAAGTCTATAGTTTTTTTCTTGTCTCCTTTTACGTTACATTTCACATTCAGCTCATAAAGGTGAAGTGTTCATTTGTATGGACTAATCCCCTTCATGTTTAAGCTTTGAAGCACAGCTGGGTAAAATACTAACCAGAGATATTTCTCACGTGGCCTTCAGGAGCTGGAAACAAACTGCCTTTCCCTCCCACTGAGCCACAGCTGCCTCAGGTCAGAAATGAAGGGCCCTAAAACCCCTGAAGCTGCCTCACTTTGCTTTAAATCCGCTTTATTGTGCTTCCTTCTGCTTTTTATGAAACCTGTCCTGAAAACTGTTGTAATTGTGACTCACTGCTGTGAATCAGCGCTGTGTAAAGCTGTCTGACTTCACACAGACTGAGGTTGTAGAGCTTTTATTAAAGGAACTGTGAGGACTATACAGAAAAACAAGTTTTTTTTTCCAGGATAAAGACTCTGTTTCCCACAGGCAGGATGTGACCCTTACAAAGGCATGTGTTTATTTTGAAGTAAATGAAAGGAAAGCAGATCTTCTTTTTAACACTACTTTCTTTTGTTACAAGGCAAATTTTTCACTAGATACCATGAAACAAAGTAATGTATTTATTTAAAGTTATGTCTCAAAGTTTGTAAACTCAGTTTGTATCATAGTTTAGTAGCAGGCTACATTTTGAGCTTTTCCATGACACAATTCCAGCCCTACTCAACTCAGCTCTACACGGTTTGGTTATCTTTTCCACTAGCCCGACTACAGACTCACGGTGGGCGTGGATCTTATAACACAGCTGAGCTAAAGTGCTGCGCAGAAGTGCGTGTATGTTCATCTATAACGCCACACAAACATAATTTTGTATTAACATATGTGCCATATGTTAATACAAAATTGGTCTTTAAAGGAAAAAAAAAGCTTTCAAAAGATTTCATTAAAGTAATACAGCGGCTCAAAGTCGGACATCATGACAACGGAGGTAAACAACAGCCTTGTGCTGCTGCACGCGGAGGAAAACGAAGGAGCTGCTTCCTGACATCAACTCTTCCCTGGATCCAGTGAGATCACTTTAATTTTTGATTTTTGGGCCTGGTATAGCAGAGATTTTTTGTTGATCAATCATTCTTCTTTGAACTGGTTTTCCTTTTTGGTTCCCTGTGGATTAATGGACTGATTGGTGCTTAAAGACTCTTGTGGCAGACAGATCGCTCCTGCGCTGACGAACTTTGATTTAATCGTAAAGACTCTTTAAACCGAACTATCTTTGCTGTTAACTTCTTTTTGTTTCAAAAGGACTTTAAACTTATTTGGGAATCATGAAGGAGCATTTTAGGGCTGTATTTTGTCTTCATTCAGTCTGGTTCTGTGCCGTTGGGTTTAAATGTCATTAAAAACCCGTTGCTGACTTATTCGTTTGCCTCTTGTAAGTGATTTGTTCAGAGTCAGAAGCTGTGGAGATGACATTCTCTGACCAATGAGTGACCGGCAGTCCGTCGACGTCATCTTCTAGTATCAGCCTAGCTCGCTTGGAAACCGGGTAGAGGCGAGTAGAGTCGAGTAGAGTAGGGCTAAGACAGGTCAGCGGAAAAGGGACAATTTAGCGCTCCTCACAGCCCAGTGCTCTGAGACATGTCTGTAACATAACATAAGTGAACCCTGGTTATGTCCTACCAGTGCTCATATACCAACTCCAACCTCACCAAGCACTCCACTTCTTAATTTTCTTAAATTTAATGAAGTTTTGAGTAAAATCAGCTTAATTATATCACGCACATGAAGCAGGAGAGGCTGCCAGTCTACACTGTTGGGTGAAGCTCATCTACGCCATGTAGAATAGACAGCAGGTCTACTCCATGTAGTGTAGGCAGCAAAATTCACACTGTGTAGTATTAAGAACAAATATTTTTGACTTCAACACTAAGTATGTTTGTGTTAAGACACTAACTTGAATTTTTATTGTTGGTTTCAGGGATTCAATTAAGTTAAATTTACTTCTCCCCAGATTTATTTTTCTCAGTGAAGGGTTTTCATCTACATCTACGCTAAATTGACACGTCACAGCTCTGGCATCCAGCAGAAAAACAATTGCTGCGTGCCTATGGCGACCGGATCACAACAGAACAGCTCCAGTGTAAATTGGAATATTGACTTGAATGGAAATCTAATCCAGTGCCATGACTGAGCAGAGCCGGAGCACAGACGCATCCGGTGTGTTTTAGCCGTTACGTCCTGTACTGGACTGATGTTTTCATCCAATTTTGCCAAATGTAGGAAGCTTTTAAATAAATGTCTTTATTTCCTCCTGGCGTCTGATCTCACACTCAGGGATTAGACTTTGTGATCACACCTCATTCCAAATGGAGTCAATATGTGTTTACAGATGGTTCTCGTGTTGGTGACCTCATGTTGAGTCTTCACTCAGCAGAACGATGAATACTTCATGAATAAATATATCCTATTTAGCTTTTTTTCTCCAGCCACAATAAATCCTGTTATCTTTACATAATGCAGAGTGGTTGTGAGGAAACTAGAGATCCTTTGTTGTGGTTCATTTGGTGATTATGCTGATGGGCCTCAGATGTGTATGGTTTTAGCGGCAGTGCAGTGTGTGTGTGTGTGGGGAGGGGGTATTTTTGACTAAAAGTCCTCACATTAGTAAAAGGCAGATGACTTTGCTCTCTAATATACTTATAAAAAGAGGATTTAGCCTTCACTTTGTATTCTCACGACCGTAATCTAACTCACTTATACCTTCTCTTCCATTTGATCCAAAGAGAGATGAAAAAAGAACAATCTGAGGCCTCTGCGGTGTTGTAACCAGGGAAGTAGAGCAATGTTATGTGAGGACAGACAAAGACAAGAACAGACCCAGAATGCCCTTCACTTCCCAGAATAAGACAAATACATGCAGCACAAATGATGGAGGCAGGTGGAAAACACACACCTGAGTGTCATCTTTCACTGAGGGAAGCTTAAGGTGAGGAGAGTCTACATTACTCTGTCTCACAGCAGATTTCTGCACAGGTTATAAAAAGAGATAAAGCATCTAAAAATACAAGCCCACCTCGACAAACTGCAGGCTCAGCAAGAATCCTGCCTTCACAAGCTCTCATGTTGCTCCAACAGAGGCGGAGGTGATGGAGACATCCTGCTGAGAGAGACCTCCACACAGGGACTCTTTATGTAGCAGCATGTAGGAGCGTCCCTGACCACAAGAACATTTTATACAACCTCCTTTTTCAGTGGCAGTCTACAGCCTCCATCCTGTTCTGCAGGTGGGGCAGAAAACAAAGACTCTCAGAGCCTATGGTGTGGGAAATCAGCATCATTATTTTCATAACCATAGATTATTTTGTTGAATTGATGTGTATTTATCTTAAACTGTTCTAGTAGTAGATTTACTCGTGTGAATGCCTGAAAGGGAGGATTTTTCATTGTGATTGTCAAGTGATCTTAAACCTGTGGTATAAATGGTATGGTGCAGAGAAAATAAGGGTTCAACCACAGTTTAAAGTGGGGTGACCATGTTGTCACTAACTCTAAAAGAGGACCCCCAACCTGGACTCTCGGAGATCCTGCAAAAATACCCAAAGATACTAAAAGATGATGACAAAGTTTCATAAACCACCAACCGTTTATTTAGAGGAAGAGTATGCAAGATTTCTCTGCAGGCAACCTTTCAACCTCTACACTGCCAACGTCTCTCCTTTTGTCATATCCCTAAAAAGATGACAAAACAAAAAAAAAAGCAACAGTTTCCATAAAATCTGTTTCAATGTAATAGTCGATGTTTTTGGTCATAACCATAGACTGTATAATGAGTGGACGTGACACCGTTCGGCTCTAACTGAAGCCTCCAGCAGATGCCCCGCCCCCTGGTGTCTGGCTGCAGTATAGGTCATAAGCCCCGCCTCCCCATGTATTCCAGATATGAGCCGGGAAAACTTTAAAAAATTACGATACCTGGTAGAAACGTTTCTCTCATCTTTACGCTAAGGTAGTATGATGATGTCATCTGGCTGCATGGTGTTCAGGTGGGTTTTTTTTTCTGAGAGGTTAGTTTCTCATTAGTCATTGGACGTCAAAAACCACGATGTAAGTTTCGTTTTACGATAATTGACAGCTGCAGTTCGTGAGTAGTTTTTACCGGGGATATAAGAAACTTCTGGAAAGAGCCAAAAGGAGACTAAACCTTCTGAAGAAGAAGAAATAAATATTTTTATTTCTCTTTTTTACTTGGCTCCACTGGAAATTCTCTACTGCGCAGACTCTGGCTGCACAATGGCGGCTAGAGAAACGGGGTTTTTTGGCTTCAAAATCGTAGAACGGTGACAGGCGGAGCCACACTGTCCATTCTATATACAGTCAATGGTCATAACACTTGTAGCAGAAGCAGTTAGGCTCCAGATTATCAGCACTGGAAAAGAACAGATAAGTAAACTAAGCTGCAACCTCCTATCTGCAGTTCATTGAGTGTCCACAAGAGGCTAGGTGCAGAAAGACCAGAAACAACATACACACCAATACAAAAATAAACATTTTTACAGCCTGGTTCAAAAAACAGTTTGGGTTTGAATACCTCAGTTTTCTATCTGCACACACTGCACAGAAAGACTTTTTTTTTAAAAATAATTTGTCATCTTTGGAGTTCAGTCAGGAACTCTCTGGTCATTACTTGCAACCATTGTTGCTGACTGGAATCATAATAATAGATGATGTTATAGGCCCTGCTTTCCAGAATGCTCCCTGGGTTAACCAGTAGCTAAGCAGCCTGCTTTGGCTTTCCAGGAAGGGCTTCATGAAATCCCTCACAAGGGTAAATATAGACTCAAGAGGAGGAGGAGGAGCAGGAGGAGGCAAAGTTTCACCAATTTACACATCTGTCAATTGATACGGAGCATATAAATCGGGAGAAGAAGTTTGAAAAAAAAAAAAAAAACTTTCTACACGAGGTCTATGACAACAAACTGAGGTAATGGGCGGAGCCAGGCCTGGAGTCAACAGGTCAGCAGGAGAGGATCATCACTGAGGTGCATAAACCTTTATGGGGCAGAGGCAAAATGAAAAAAAAAGGAAAAAGGCTTTTTCAGCTTGTTGGCATCTTGTTGTGCATAAAAGTTGAATATCACCAACCAGAGGGGCACTTTAACACTTTTGGTCTCTCATGAGGGCATGTTAGTACACGTTATGTGTCTCATGAGGACATTTCAGCAGGTTTTGTCTCACATGTGGACAACTTAGCACATTACATCTCCCATGTGGACACTTAAGTGCACATTATTTTTCTCCGAAAGCACCTTTTAGCACGCTATGTCTCCTATGAGGGCACTTAAGCGCATATTAATTTACTCCAAAAGCGCTTTTTAGCACATTATGTCTCCTATGAGGGCACTTAAGCACACATTATTTTACTCCGAAAGCACCTTTTAGCACGCTATGTCTCCTATGAGGGCACTTTAGCGCACATTTTTTTACTCCAAAAGCGCCTTTTAGCACATTATGTCTCCCATCAGGGCGCTTCAGTACATATTTTGTCTCCCAAAAAGTCCCCTAAGCACGTAATGTGTCCCATGGGGGTATTTAAATGCACATTTTTTTCCCTTATGAGAACAATTAAGGGCATGTTTTGGCTCCCATGAGGGTACTTCAGGTCATATTTTGTCTCCCAAAAAGTCTCTTTGGCCTGTTTTGTCTGCTATGAGGACAAATTAGCACATATTTGTCTCCCATGGGGGCTCTCTATCAAATGTTTTGTCTCCTAAGAGGGCAATTAGGTACATGTTGTGGCTCCCAAGAGGTCACTTTAGCACATGGTTTGTCTCCCAAGAGAGCATTTTAGCACGTTTTGACCCCCATGGGAATACGCTGGCATATATTTTTTCACCCAAGAGGCCACTTTAAGGGACATTATTTTTCTTAAAGAGGGCAATTGAGCACATTATTTTTCCCAAGAGGGCACTTAAAGTAAATATTTGTCTCCCAAAAGGTCCCTTTGGCACATGTTCTGTCTCCCATGAGGGCACTTGACCACATTTTGTCTCCTATGAGGGCACTTTAGCACAAATTTCTCCTATGAGGAGCAGTTAAACACATGCTAAACTTGTACAGGGAAGGGAAGTACATGGTCCCGTCATCTTAAACAGATCCTGCTTTGAGTTATACGTAACACGCAGCAGGTGTGAGGTGATGGATGAAAGGGTGATAGAGTGAGACAGAGGACATGGTTCTGTTATGTTTTCTGGCATAACTGGAACAAAGCTTGCTTGAGTTCAGCATTTACAATATGCTACCTGTTCACAATTTTTTAGGGTGACTATGTCCATCTATTATCTATTACCTATTATCTGTTATCTATTATCAACTCAATTCTTTGTTCTTTGTTGTCTCTTCTGTAAAAGTAGGAGAGATTTAGTTAAAAATGCATCACAGTAGCTTTAAAACAACATCACATAACAGAGCTGCAGCTGAATGTTTGTCTGTAGCTGCAGTTTACTGCATTGTTTGGATATTTGAACACATAGGTAAACATTGTCTCCAGAAAAACACCCCAGAGTATCGTTTGAAAGTCTTTAATAGAGTTTGTTTTTTTTCCACATGCTGCTGCTGTTCAGTCAAGTAAAAGATGTGACTAAATACTTTCCAATAAACAAACATCCACAATTAATTTGGAAATGTGCCACTGACAATCTCTTGTAAGTAAAGAAAAGAAGAGAAGGAGATATCTCCTTCTCTCTCTATGCTCTGTCCCTCTGTCACTATCCCTCATCTGTTTTCACTCTAGTCCGTTCAGGCAGTAACCTTTAACCTTGGCAATGTACAGAAAAAATAAATAACAAAACACTAATAAAAATAACATTTAAATCTCAAGGGGAGCCTTATACACAAACGGCCCCTCTTGGCAAAGTAAAATGTGTTCTGCAAAATACGGAAGCCGGACCACAATTCTGTTGTCGTGATGCGGAACAGGACAAGGAAAAAAAAAAAAAAAAAAAAGTACAGAAAAGAAAAAATCACCACCAAAAACCACAAATGTCCATGCTGTTTAAATCCCACACATTCATCAAATACACATCCACCTGACTCTGATCCACAAACATTAAAAAGGTTGGTTTGAAGACATGTTTGAAGACATGTTTGTGATAGGTCAGAGCATCTCCAGAAGGCGCTCTTGTTTGGTCAGATGAAAAGGAGTAAAAAGAGGTCTATAGCAGCTGGCGTTATGAGTGTATCACACTGTGCCCTGAGAGGCAGACAGCACATTTAATTGAACACTCTTCAAAATAACACTGCTCTTTTGCTCACAGCTCCACACAAAAAGCTTGCTCTGTGATTGCACCAGCAGCTGGAGAAATGAGTCTGCAGTCATTACGGCTGCTTGTAAATGCATCCCGGCCAGTCGGCGCCAGATCGATTTTTCTATTTCTGATTGGCCCTGTGTTATTGCCCGGATAGCCCAGTGAGAGGCTGTGGCGGGGTGAAACGCTGAGCTTAATTGATGCTGTCAGTGTTTGAAACAGGTTATAATTTCTCACCCAGAACATTTCATCTGCTCCTCTCACTGTCAGATTACAGCTCCGCTCACTTATAATAAAACAATACGGAGATGGCGAACACCACTCTGGCACACAGAGACACAGCTGGTGGTTATTCTTCTGGAAAATTCTACTCAAGCATGGAGCAGAAGAAAGCTAGAATCTCCCTGAAGGCTCGTTTGGCTGACAGACACCACTCAGTAATAATTAAACATGGCTACAACTCCTAAATACAGAAACACAATGCAGAACAAATAACCACAAATAAACACAGCGGCAGAGCTGACATTCGTCTACTCACTGACACTTCCTGCCAAAATCAGCAGATGTAGAAACAAGATGAAGAAGCTTTTCAGAGTTGTAAACAGAGCTGTCAGTAAATGTATCGCTCTCTAATGCTTTAAAATCCACAACAGGAGATGTCGTACCTTCTGATATAAGAGTCCAGAAACTCGCAAACAATTCTTCATCCAAACCAAAACATGACAACAGACAATGTGCAAGAATGTAATAGAAATCAGAAGCCGAGTGTTTTTAGCACAAAAGGAAGTGAAATTCATGTTTGTTAGATTATTTCTCACTTTTGAAAGTGTTTCTTGGTAATAAGTCTTGAAGCATTTATTAGTGGAGCCACATATAAAGGAACATGCATTCGTGGGATGAGCAGCAGAGCTGAGAAGAGTTTAGCTTTTTAGTTTTAGTTTAGTTTCGTTTATTCACACACATCAACCTTGGCTAACACTGATACACACACATGCATACATATACATGTGGGTCAATGACGTGACGTCCCTTTTTTTGTGTCCAAGTGTAATATTTCCTTCCATCATGAATTGAGTATTTCATCACATGTATTTCTTTATTCTATGAAACCTGTGTTATTTGAACACATCTTTAAACTATTAAAATATAACATGTTTTTTTGTGTTTTGGTTCCTCAAACCCCCAAAATGTCAGGTGGTGCAACCGTCCTGACAAGTATCCACAGTAATTAAACTCTAAAAATTGAATGTCAGTTATTGTAAATGGAAATTAAAAATACAGTGGCATTATTTTATGCNGAAATGTTATTTTAACATCAAATTATTTATCTTATTCACAAATAAAAGAAATGAAACACACAAAATGAAAATGTATGAGTCACTACAGACACTTGAGAGATACTTGCCAATAATTTCACACAGAAAAAATAACAGGAACATATAAATATATTTTCATATATTTGGTTGCACCACCTGACACTTTTGGGTGCTCAAATTAAAAATACTAAAAAATAATGAACCTAAAAACTTTGAAATGTTGGTCAACTACTGAAATCTGTTAGAAAACATAATTCTTCTCTCAGAAATATGTTCTTATCCATTTTCAAAGAAAGTTTAAAAATACGTTTTTAGACCCTCTTTTTGTCATTGACCCATATACACATACATATACATATACACATACATATACATATACATATCTACAATAGATTTCACAGTGGATGTGTGGAAAGGGTGACCCCAAAGAAGCTATTTAAAGCTTGTAACAGGGGGGCCGTTTGGTCCATCAAAAAAAATATGCCAAACCCGCTCTGCCAATGCCAAACAGCTACAACTGCTTTGACGGGTCATTCACTCCTGTCCTCTCCCATATTTATGTCTCTGTCTAGTTCATGTTTCTTGGACAGGATGTAAATGAAATGAAATTTTGTTGCTCTCAAACATGTGCAATGACAAATAAATTTGATTCTGTTTCTGATTTCACTTATTAAGCTAAGTTTACATACAGTGTGTGTCTTCTGGAGGCTGTATCCTGTTGTGTTCAAACTTTTTAAAAGAACGCCATATTTGATTTGAGCACTCACACCCACTCTTTATGTATATATAGTTTGTTTGTCTGTTCTGTCGTAAAAAGATCATTAGAGCTGTTTTTCTTTCAGCTATGGGTAACTGCGCACTTAGAAGTGAAGCATTGACTTTAATTATATTTACTGTGTCAACTGGTTCCATCTTGATGTATCAGCTTAATTGACGAAAAAAAAAATTAAGGGCCAGTTAAGCTGAAACTCAAATTATTGTTTCAAATAACTCAATGCATGAACCCATTCAAGTGAGAGACTGGTTCTCCAGGTTCCTTATGCCAGGATTGACTTAGGAAAACTGCTTTCAGCATCAGTTCTGCTAACCCCTGGAATGTTCTGCACCACAACCTGAATTTGAGCACTTTATCCCTCATGGACATTTCAGATTTTTTTTTTTTTTTTTTGACAGCCCATTACCAGAATGGTCCAACCTCACCAAGCAGAGCAAACATAACCTAACTCTTCGTTTTAGTGATAGACTCTCAGATCTAAACAGATCAGTGCAGAATAACTGCAGCATGGGGACAGGAATCAACATTAGCACAAACAGCTGATGTACGAACCAAGGTATAATAACCATCAGCCCATCTAAGCTGTGCTTGTCTCCTGCTCATTTTCTGTCTCAGAACCATCCCAGTGTCTACTTGCAGAGTAGAAGCTTTAGAATATAGGTCTTACCCCATCAAATATGTGCAAATAAAACAAATCTACAGGGACAGATGAGGATAGGGAGCTTTGGAAATTCATAAATTTATTAATGATCAAACAAGTCATACTAATGATATCTTAGTACAACATTTAGATGTGTCATTGTTTTAACTGTTGCCTGGTTGTAATACACTATTCCCACCAGATGGGGGCTGAAGTGCATCCCCAAGCTGTCTGCTGACTGCATTACATAACAGAAAACTGCATCATACAGCAAATAAAAAAGAGGACATTGTTACTGGAAATACTTCCAGAATTTTGGACTTGAAAATGTGAAGTACCAAAAACTGTAATTCAATGAATGTCCACTAGAGGCTGGCTGCAGGAAAAACCAGAAACCTCAGTCAGACCAAGACAAAAGAGGCTGTTCCAGACCAAAATTCATGTGTTTACAGCCTGGGTCTGAATGACTCAGTTCTCCTACAGGCCTACAGGGTACATTTATTATGAATGGCTATTTTCACATTTCACACAAACAATTTTAGCAGACTTCACAAGCACTAAGTCTTCATGTAAAGCAGGGAAACATGCTTTGGCTGTTTGTAATGCACTCTCACACAGAAAATGCTGAAGAAGAAATGCACATTTACAGAACAAGTGCAGATAAACGGTCGTACCCTTCCTTTCCTCGTGGTCATTAACGGTGTTGAGAATTTGTTGTGGCCATATCAAGTCAAATATTGTGATAGAAAGTCGACCTTTTAAGATAAGAAGTCAAATAACAAGATAAAATGTCCACAATTTAAGATAAAAAGTCAAAGTTACAAGTAAAAAGTCAATTTTTTGGAGTGAGAAGCCAAATCAATGAGACATAAAAAACACTTTTTTAAGATAATTAAGTCAAACCTCGGAGAGAAACAGTCAAGTATACATTTTGACATTATATGTACACAAATTAAAATGAAATCTAAATAAAGTCAGTTTTGCACTTATCTGATAAGGAGTTATAAAAAAAAAGAAATCCATCTCTTCATTAGTTGAAAAATTTGCAGATTACAACCAAAAGTTCAATTCAAACTGAAAAATAAAAGAAAACAAAAAATGAATACACACGACGAGTTAATATATATATTTTTTTATACATTTCGGATGATTTTAGACTGTTATGGGACTGAGTTAAAAGAAAACTTCTGCAATTATAACAAATTACTAGAGGTACCCAAGGTATTACTGTCCCATGTGGAGAGGGCTTATGGGACTTATTCATAGATAAGCATTTCAAATCCTGAGCCGGGGTTCACTGCAGGACATGCTCTGCAAACACCGTGTCACTCTAATGATAGCTGATGTTGCATTTTCCACATGGATACAGATAATTGTGATAAATGTGATAAATAGTGGCAGGAGAGCAACTGTCCGTAGGCTCGTATCAAGGCTGCTAACTAACACCAAAGAGTGTTTTCTTTTGTAAACACAGACCTCCTTCATAACCAACTAGAGAAAAAAGTCTGATGTAATCTCAAGAGAAGTAAAAACCCTCAGGATTAAGCTTTAAAACAGATATGACCCTTGGATTGGGAACAAAGTCATTTATTTTAGTATACAACAGTTATATCAGGCATTCCTTTGTGATGATGCTGCCTCTGCATTGGAGGTCTCTAAAAAGACTGAGAATTCACAGATAAGTGTAAAAGTTCTCTGACAAACGGACGTTCTGACCACTAAGAGGAAGAGATCTACTGATGTGGAGGGGGAGATGCAGAGAAAACATACAGCTGGCAGGAAAAGAGGAGAGAGAGAGATGTCCTTGCTGTCCAGGAGAGCAGTGATAGATGCGAGCAGAGGAGGGCAGATAGAAGACAGAGAGGAAGAGGCCACTCCACCCTAAGGTGCTCTTTAAAGAGATATGAGCGCAGAGAGCAGTCAGGGTGTCTTCTCTGCACATTTACAGTTGAGAGCTGTTTTCCCTTTCATGCTAAAGAACACATGTACCTCCCCTGTGACTTCATTAGCTGAACCACACGCTGAGCTCTGGGACTAATTGGCTGCCCTTTCAGTCGGCTGATGGTGAAAGGAGAGGACAGGAGAGGAGGAGAAAAAAAAGCAGCAGAGTTACTTTATTAAAATTTTACCCTTAACTTTTTCCTGTCTCACTTTTATATCATGTAACTTCTTTTAAACTTTCTAATTAACTACTTTACAAAGTGTAAACTGTGCTTCCTTTGTCCTCTAAAGTCATTCATTCAAATGACATGGGCACAGAAAAAAAAAACCCCTTGACCAAGGCTCATGGATGAAATCAAACATGCTTTAACCATTGACTGTATATAGAATGGACAGCGTGGCTCCGCCTGTCACCGTTCTACGATTTTGAAGCCAAAAAACCCCGTTTCTCTAGCCGCCATTGTGCAGCCAGAGTCTGCGCAGTAGAGAATTTCTGGTGGAGCAGAGTAAAAAAGAGAAATAAAAATATTTATTTCTTCTTCTTCAGAACCAAATCAGAGGAAAACCGAGAAAGGGCTTCAAAGAATATAGGGGCTATTTTTGATGAGTGCTTCGGCAGCTGTCAACTATCGTAAAACGAAACTTATATCGCGGTTTTTAACGTCCAATAACTAATGAGAAACTAACTTCTCAGAAAAAAAAACACCTGAACACCATGCAGCCAAATGACATCGTCATACTACCTTAGAGTAAGGATGAGAGAAACGTTTCTACGAGGTATCGTAATTTTTGTAAAGTTTTCCCGGCTCATATCTGGAATACATGGGGAGGTGGGGCTTATGACCTATACTGCAGCCAGACACCAGGGGGCGGGGCTTATAACCTATACTGTAGCCAGACACCAGGGGGCGGAGCATCTGCTGGAGGCTTCAGTTTGAGCCGAACGTCGTCACATCCACTCATTATACAGTCTATGGCTTTAACGAGGAACTCACCCATGGCCATGCTCTTTTGATGATTCTAATAAAACCTAATGGATATATGGTTTATTGCTGAGAAAAGAGAACTGTGAGAGACAGTGTAGATGTTAGTGAAGGATATTAAAACACACAGGGAGCTGAGTGAAACAGAAGATAATTGAAGAAAGCTGACACTGAGCGCAGCACTGGATGACAAGAGTGGTGAGTCGTTCAAGACGGACAAATCATCTGGGTGAATGAACTCAACTGAATCAAGCATTGAAAAGAGTTGTTCGAGTTGCACTCCCCTCTCTCATGTCTTGTTTCTCCCTCTTTAGATGTAAGAGTTGCCCAGGCCCATCCTCCCTCTCCCTTCCATGTCAGTGATATGTGACTGAACTAACAGAACGGAGTCAGTCGAGCCTTGTGTCACTTAAACCAACCCCTTTATTTTTATTTAACATTTAGGTGTTGCAAAATATATTTGCTGTCCTTAAACTGCATTGAGTTTGCAAACTTTCTGAATACTATCTAGTCACCTAAGCAAATAGGTACGAGCCTCCTATTGGATAATTACTGTATGGGTGATTATCGTTCAGCTGACAACAAGTTACTGAACCCCATCTGATGTAATGACACATCCTGTGGTTGTGGAAAAGATATGAGCCTGTTTAAGAAGGGTTACATCATTGGCACGAATCAAGCAGAGAAAACATCTAAGGAGATTGATGTGGTCCGAAAAAATCCTGCACATCAGGGTAAGAAGAGAGGCAGGTGAAGTGATGCACCCATGATGCCTAGTGCCTACTGTACAAGCCTGCAGGTCTGGAAATGAATGACCAGGTTAGTCCATCAAAGGATTTTTTTCTTCCCTGATGGCACAGGCCTATTCCAAGATGACAATGTCAGGATTCACGGGGCTCAAATAGTGAAAGAGTGGTTCAGGGAGCATGAGACTTCTTTTTCACTCATGGATTGGCCAACACAGAGTCCAGACCTTAACCCAATTAGGAATCTCAGGGATGTGCCGGAGAAGACTTTGTGCAGCTGTCCCATCATCAAGATCTTGGAAAAATTAATGACACTGGATGGAAACAAATCTTGTGACATTGCAGAAGCTTATCAAAACAATACCATGCGTGCTGAAATCAAAGCTAAAGGCGGCTCAACATTATATTAGAGTGTTTTTGGACAGGTAGTAAATATCTAACTTAGCTTCACTCTGTACACTGTAACATTAGGGAGGTGACAAACGCACATTCACTCTACCAGGCTCAAAGACGACTATTGTTTAGGAAGAACTAAACCAAGTCCACACAGCTGGGGGTCATCTGCTCCACCAATAAGAAACATTCAGCTCTGCAGGCCCCTCCTCCACAGTTCTTGTACATCTGGTAAATTTCCCACTGGACTGAAGAGCCATTTGAAGCTAAGCTCTTACATCCTCATCTTAGTTATTCTCAGAGTAATCAAACTCTTACACAAAGCCCACATCCTGACTGAAGATGTTCACACAGCATTTTAGATGTTTACCAGCTCGATGCCTGACATCCTCAAGAGCTTCAAGGTCTCCTGGCATCAGAAGCACCAAGAAATTTTTCCTACAGAGTCTGAAGTGACTCAGCCTGTGTGATGCTATCCCATCATGCACCTGTGCTCACATGACAGGACAGTTACCATAATTTACAATGACTTTTCGGCAGTGTTTACAAAGCATGTGGTCAGCTGCATCCTCTGGAGAATTCCTCACAGCGTCACATGAGACGGCGAGAAGTCTGCAGGGTGGAGTATGAAAGGAGGCTGATGAAACACTTTCCCTTCTCTTTGCACTGCAGATCATCAACACACTTTTACTACCACATTGATCATTGGTTTGCTGCTTAACACCACAGGGTTAGCTCGCGCGTGTGTGTGTGTGTGTGTGTTCATCTTCTGACTGCTGGGGTGTGTGCTCATGAGCCCGAGAGACTGAGCAAGTGGTGCTCCAGCAGGCATTTATCTTCTTATGTAACAGCTAGACTAGCATTAGCACATGCAGGCTCAATGTTGTTCTCTCCTCCACAGAACATCAGCTGCAGGGTTCGGCCCATTTTCCAGCCCTTTCAGAGAACAAATGAACTT
>RPOG01004976.1:32500-37819 GCA_008086565.1 Thalassoma bifasciatum | reverse complement strand
GCTGGACGTGGGGGTCTGCACGACTACAGATCAGAGGAACATGCTCTTTTCTCTCACAAATAACATTCAAAACACCAAATGTACCACTGTGACTCATGAATTTATCATGTAACAATAGGATGTTTTTTCTGATAATTGTCCTAATCTGAAATTCACTCATCATTCACCTGTCCAAATCTAAACTTTTACTTTTCTCTCAAAAAAATGATGTCATGATTTATTACATTACATAATCTGTAGTGATCTAAAACCATCTCCTTTTACATAATACATTTACATCAAAATAACCTCAAATTAGCTTCTTCTTGTTTCCATGTGTTTGCTAAAATACAAGACAGTTTTAATCGTTTTTTTCTAAAATGCTATCCTTACTTATTTGTTTTCCTACAGTTTTGTGACTTCTGAAGAATTGAAGTTCTGAATGAAAAAGTCCTGAATTCCCCTTAAAAAAAAGTTGAAAAAAAAATCAACTCTGTTAAAAAAAAACAACAAACCAATGCCCTGTTTATCTCAATATTTGTATATTTCCACATTTGTACTTTTTGTCACATCAATTTCAACCATTTTCAGGTTTACTCCTGGGAAAATACTCTCTTCTTTTTTTTCCTCTTTTTTTCTTTTTTATGAACAGGGTCGTTTTTGAAGTTTCTGTTGTCATTATGATTTAAAAAGAGTACACTATATATTTTTTCCTTCAATAAATGTCTTCACTGAGCTACTAACCATGAGTGATAGAAGGGTTTTTGTGTTATCATTCATATTTTCTGAGAAAAGGCCAAAAAATCAGAAATTCTGCTGGAGGGTGTAAACTTTTGGGCATAGTTGTGATCCTGAGAGGATAACTCAGGTCAGGCTGTTATTATAATACATTAAAGTTTAAATTCAAAGGCTGATTTTGGATGTTAGATAACAGTATAGTCTGTAACACTTTAGATTAGGGAACACATATTCATTCATTTGTAGTCAATAAGTAATAATTAGGAGTTAATATATGGAAAAGTCTGAATTCATGCTGCAATAGAGGTAGAATAAGGGGTTAATGCCTGCTTAATAAACGCTAATTAGCTACTTATATGCATGTTAATAAGCACCCAGTTAATGGTGAACATGTGTTCCCTAATCTAAAGTGTTATCGTTAGTCTTTAGAAAGAAGGAAGAGAGGGAACAGAGGGCAGGACAGAGTGGCTCTAGAGGACAGAAAAAGAGAATCAATCAAGTTTTAAAAAGAAAAGAACCAATACGAAAAAAAAGTCTGTTTGGGCAGAAACAGATTGATTGAAGAAGAAAGAAGAAGAGAAGTTGGAGCTGGAGGTTAGAGGAGTTTGAGTCTGTTGGGTGTCTGAACCAGCTGAGTTTCAATATGTCTGCAGGCCCAGAGGCAGAGTCAGTCGTGACCTGCACTCACACACACACACACACACACTGAAACACACTAACTCACAGCGACATCAAACAGATGACAGCTTTCTATGATCCAAAGAGCCAACTTGCACAAATGATTCATCAGTGAAAGACAAAGCCCACATTAAAACCTCTACTTCTCCTTTTTATGACAGTGTTTCCTCTGAGTCCTTCTCTCTGGAGTCTGTATTTAACTCCAAACCTCGGCTGTGCAGTAACCTGAGCTATCATGCTCTCAGCTCTAATAATCCTGGCTGTTATCTCAAGTGTTTCAAACTTGGCAGCAACATTATCCAAGCAGAGAGAGCTGATACAAAAAGAAAACAAAGTGAGTTATGGTAAAGACATAGACTGTAGAATCAGTAGACGTTATGACAGTCAGCTCTAATGAAGCTTCCAGCAGATGCCCCGCCCCCTGGTGTCTGGCTGCAGTATAGGTCATAAGCCCCGCCTCCTCATGCATTCAAGATACAAGTCAGGAAAACTCTGAAAAATGACGACACCTGGTAGAAATGTTTCTCTCATCCTTACGCTGCGGTTATATGACAATGTTATTTGGCTGCATTGTGTTCAAGTATTTATTTATTTTTACTAAGGAGTTTGTTTTTAAGTCGTTGTTGGACATTAAAAACCGAGTTATAAGTTTTGTTTTATGATAGTTGACAGCTGCCGTTAGTGAGTAGTTTTATTGGGGGTATAAGAAACTTCAGAAAGAGAGCCAAAAAGAGACTACACCTTCAGAAGAAGAAGAAATAAATATCTTAACTAAATTATTAATATTATTTTTTGACAGGCGGAGCCATGCTGTCCATTCTATATATAGTGTATGGTAAATATATGAACTACAAGTCCCACCGTACTGCCTCACAACAATTAAAAAACTAGACTCAGTCAGTGTTTACATTCTTTAGGAATGTAAACACCCAATCCCAAAGTAAGTGCTTCAAAAATGAACATGCAAGACTTCTTCAAGATCTGCATTACTCCTCTGAAACAGATTCATGAAAGTGTTAATCACAGTCTGACTCACCTCACTGTGAAGTTTGAATGGTTTTTTTGCTTTGTTTTGTGTTTTTGGTGATGAAAAACAGGCTTTAATCTGGCTCTGGGACTTTCTGTCTTCTTCTCCTCTGTTTCGTCCATGCTTCATCACCCCTGTAGTTATTTTTAACCTCCACCTGATGGTGAGTTTTGGCTGTGATGAAAGTGCAGGCAACAGGTAGTAAACATAATTTTACCTCTGAAGCTTTCATCAGATACTGAAGAACACATTTCCTGAAGGTGCCTGAACAATAAAAGAAGAAGAAAGTACAGGCCCGTCCACGGAGGAGAGACAGAGACATAATCATAAAGAGAGTTTGTGAGGAATAAAGGGAAGAGCCGTTATGT
This sequence comes from Thalassoma bifasciatum, assembly GCA_008086565.1. Classification (NCBI taxonomy): domain Eukaryota; kingdom Metazoa; phylum Chordata; class Actinopteri; order Labriformes; family Labridae; genus Thalassoma; species Thalassoma bifasciatum. The sequence continues at coordinate 35,029 of RPOG01004976.1, read as the reverse complement.
CCAAACAGCATTCATCAGAGGTCAGAGACTGAAAGAGTCCCTGTTCTCTCAGAGGGAAGGAAAGACGCTTTCTGTTGTGTTTGAATGATTGTGTGATGATTAATGCTGATGGCTCCCATTCTGCAAACTCTTTGAAAGTCCACCTGTTTTTTTATTTCCATCCTTTCTTTCCCTCTCTGTCCTCTGATCGACCCATTAGTTTGATAAGAGCAACATGTAGGTCAGCAGAGCCTGTCCTCTTCCTCAGACTGAAAACACTGCCCATGCAGCCTATAGATGCTCACACAAACGCACACACAAACACACACACAAACACAAACACAGTGTATTGAATAATGTGTTAACTGATCGTGACTTCTCTCTGCAGAGTTTTAAAGAAGAGAAAAATTGGAGCAGCGTTAGCTTTTGGTGGCTAAACTTCCATCTGAATTGAAAATGACGGAAACTGGAGAAAGTTTGGGTGAAGCAGTGGAACAATTCAAGAGTAAAACCCTAAAGTATCTTTTAAGTGGGGAACTTACATGGTATATGTTATCATTATCCTATTAACGTATTTGAAATCATACCTGCATCATCAGAAACAGTTTTTCCATCATCTCTAAAAATAAAAAGTCAATTTACTCCTGATTATTTTTTAATGATTAACATATGGTATAATATTAAAAATCAAGTATGATGAATGTTGCAGCAATATACATCCACATTTAAACACACACGTCCGCTGCAGTTATTACAAAGATCAGAGGTCTCCTGGTAAAACTAATGCAGTTTAAAGTGCTTGGACCTATAATCATTTGTAACAACTACAGAGGACGTCTGTGTTTTAATCCTGTTCTGTGCGTTTAAGTTGTGACTTTTCAAACCCGAAAATTCCAACATTTTCCTTCAAACTTTAGAGGTTTCTTTCTAGACAATTTATTGATTCAATATTTATTAGGTTGTCCAAATAATTAGATAATAATAAATTATAAAAAAAAGTCAAGAAAACTAATCCATCAGCTTTATTCTCACATTCCTCAAACTGGAAACCAGTGTAGCATTTCGAAAACGGCCATGATTTCACTGCACCTGTTTCTCTTTGAACTGAACCACATAAAATAAAATATATATGTATATAGATATATAAAATAAAATAAAATAAACCAAAAACCTCATTTAACTGTGGAAAATCTTTTACACCTAACCTCAGGAAGGGATATTTGCGTTGTTTCTTTTTGTTTATTTACTTGTGTGGGTTGAATTGACTTTTGGATTTGTGCTCAGGGGTTATATGGAGTGTGGGGGTGTTTTTCCTTTTTTTTCTGTCTAATACGAATCCTTTCTTTAAAAGTCAAATTTTGGTTGTTTGAGTATTCTTAATTTCCTTCCATTTAATAACAGGTTGTTAAGTTTAATACTTTTACATCCTTTGTGGTTGGTTACCTTAAAAATGGGGAAAAAAAATAAACCTGACTTACAACTGACTTTTGCCAGGCTCAGCCCTGGCTGGCACCCCAGAATTATTTTTTAAAACAAAACTCCACTTAAAAAAAAAAGAAAAGAAAGAAAACCGTCACAACATGGTAGTTGAGATTCTGAATGTTCTCTCATGTCACACACAGAGCTTAGAAATGTTGTAAATACAGGAACAAGGTGTGACAGTGGTGTTCTCACATGAGCTTTTAGATCTATGATGATAATGAGCTTGATGAACAGTTATCAACTGTTTTAAACCAAGTTTTGCAACATGTGCCAGCCTCTGCTTAAGCTTCTGGATCAGAGGTCTTCATTGTTTTTCTGACCATGGACCCCCTAGATCAGTGATCATTAACTGGTGGCCTGGGGGCTGAATCCGGCCCACCAAACCGTCCAGTTTAGCCCACGACTGGATCCCAAAATTGGTTGACTGTGGTATTGGTGACAGGAGCCTGACTCATAAAGGTTAAACATGCCTTAAGTTTTTTACTGACATGGAAAAATATATGAAGTGTCTCCATGTGGACACACTGAGATTTAATGCCAGGAGAGCCTGATTTGCAGTAACTAGATGGACTGACAAAAAACTGTTTTTTTAAGCTGCGCTTAATCATTCATATGTATGTGAGCAACAGGAGCAGAACAATCTGTGACTGGTAGCTATAACTTCAGGATATTAGGCGAACCTTTTCACAGAGAGAACAAAGTTGACTACAAAGATGTCACTGAGCACTGATACAGCTGGTTTTGTTAGCATGAAGTCGTCAGGCTAGACTGCGGTGAATGAGTATGTATCTTCTGTGTTTAGTCACATGACACTAAAAACTCTATGACTCCTACAGCTGGATAAGACCCACTGATCAGCCAAACTGGACCACATGTTTGATCCAGATCAGCTGTGACAAAGAGATGTTCAAACTCTCTCCCTCTTGTTCCAGTGGGACTGGTCCAGCTGTCACCTGCTCGTTTTCTCTTTGTTTGACTCACCTGACAACACTTCACACCACACTGTCACACGTTCACAGTAAAGACTTCACAGACTAACACCCTCCATATTTAGCAGACAGTCTTTCA
>RPOG01004976.1:0-27500 GCA_008086565.1 Thalassoma bifasciatum | reverse complement strand
GTTTCTTACAGTGTAGATGTGATGACAACTCCAGAGATGTCAGGGGGTTGGATGTTGGTGTGTTTCTAGGTATGGCACTGATGTATTTTGGAAATCTTATCTCTTAATGAAGACTGTGTTTGACTTAAATATGTGATTAAGGCTCACGCCCTCCCAGGCTGGAAACACGCCCTAATAAAACACTGTAACAAAGAACAGTGAACAAGACTAAGTGTTAGAGACAGATCATTGAGCTGATAATATGATTTTTGCTCCAACAAATGATAAAAAGAGTGCTGCAAAATCCTGAGTACATGATGCGTCAGCCTCTGAAGAACAGCACAGACACAGTTAAAGGAGTCTGATGTGTTACTGTGTCAGAGTGCTGCTGCTGCTGCTGCTGCTGCCGCTAAGGTGGAGGGATTTCTACAGGTAGAGGGCTGCAGCACTGACTCAGTGTGTGTAAGTGTGTGGGTGTTCCATTATGATAAAAGCATTACGAGTAAACATAGCAGCGTTTATTTCTTGAGTGTGTGTGTTTTCCAAAGAAAGCTGTTAGAGAGCACAGAAGCAGATATTAACTCTTTCCTATGAAGCCTAGAATCACTGTGTGTGTGTGACATCTGCTTCTCTTCTTCGGATCAGAGGTTTAATCTTTTTAAACTCAGAGTTTGGAATCTCCTTACTTCATGTTTCATCTTCATTTTCTTGAACAACATACTGAACCGCTGCATGTTCCAGATCTAAGCGTGTGTATATGAGTCTCTCTGCCTCAGCTTTAAAGTCTGGATGCAGCCTGGTCGTGCAGCGTGGTGCTGATGTTGGTGGATGTGTGTAGGTGTGGACCTCCTGCCACAGGCTTGAAGTGAAGTGGAGTGTAGTCCTCATCTGTTTATACAGCACACTCCTCATTTAGCCATTAGTCATCACACACACACACACACACACACACACACACACACACACACACACACACACTGACATGTTCAAATGCATTCAAGTATACACCCCTGTGACGACTCATCTGTATGCATACAGCAGAAATGTATGCATTAACTACACACATCACTCTCCTTCATCGCATACACAGATCATGCATGAAAATAGGTTACATAAATGTGTATACGTGTTTGTCATAAGTGTAGGGACTCAAAGCAGAAATAACCAGGTGTGAAGGTTCAGTCTGTGTGTTTGTCTTTGCTGTGGGCTGCAGCACGTTTCCCTCCATCACTACAGATTATTCAGGGTCCAGCTCTGTGCCTTCATAAACATCATTAACATAACTAATGGATTATCTCTCATCCATTTCTATGACTGAGAATCATGATTACTGACACACCATCTGTGGAGACAAAGCCTTCATGATGTTTAAATTCGAATATTTATACAATATTGGGACTCACACACAGGCACCACTGAGGGGTCATTATGTCAATCTTCATGAGGGACCAGAAGAGCTGATGTGACCCCTCAGTATGTGAGGGGGCAGTGACTCAGTCTCAGCCTCTGAGGCCTCTGTTACCTCTGACACCTACACCACCAAAACAAGTCAGCTCAGTCCCATTAATGTAGAATAGATGGATAAATGGATGCTACATCAGTGGATGGATGGATGGATAGATAAATGGATGGAGGTTAAAGTAATGAGTGGATGTTAGGGTAGATGGTTGGATGGATGGATGGATGGATGGATGGATGATGGATGAATGGATAAACAGATGGATGGATGGATGATGGATTAATAAATGGATAAATGGATGATGGATTAATAAATGGATAAATGGATGGAGGTTAAAATAATTAGTGGATGTTAGGATGGATGGATAAATGGAAGGATGGTCGGATAAATGGATAGATGGACGGATGGATAAATTGATGAAGGTTAAAACAATGGGCAAATGTTATGATGTGGTGATGCATGGATGCATGGATGGATGGATGGATGGATGGATGAAGGTTAAAACAATGAGTGAAGGGATGGGTGGATTGATGTTTATTTTAGTGAGTAAAAAGATGAATGGATGGGTGGTTTGATCGATGTTCAAAGAATGGATTATGGATGAATGAATGGTTAAACTAGTAAATTAATTTGTTAATTGATGGGTGGTTTGATTGAAGTTAAAATAATGGATGGATGTACAGATAGATGGATGCTATAATTATGAATGAATGAGTAAGTGATATGGATGTTAAATCAATGGCTTGATGGATAGATGGACAGATGCATGTTGGCACAATAAATGAATAGATCAGTGGATGATTCAAATTGTGAATGAATTGATGATTGGATGGTAGATGGATGGATGGTGAGAACATTGAATGAAATGATGAATGGATGACTGGATGGTTAAAATGACGCATGATTTAATGGCTGGATGGGTTAAAAGATTATTGATTGGATGGGTAAAAAGATGACCCAATAGGTTGGTGGATGGTTTAATGGATGGTTGAATGTTTGTAGATTTTTGGATGGTTAAATATGGGATGAAATATGGAAGATCAAAGACCAGAAACAAACTTTTAGGGTTAATGATGTCATCATGTGGACACTCTAGGAACAGGGAAGTAGAATGGGAATCTGGATGGACACTTCCACCTACCAAGTATATTTTTTCATGTCTTATTCAGTTTTTGTTTCCATCAACCACCAAGTCTGAGAGCAGTCAGTGTGTGTAACATCCAGCCAGTGAGACTTTCCTGTACCTTCATGTCAGTGGTGACAGTAGGTTTGACCCAGAAATATGTTTGATACTCATGATCCCAGGCCTCTGACAGTCTTTAGAAGTTACATTAGGATTGTTCATCATTTTCACCCTCTCTACTTGACACGTTATCAAACTGGATTTAGGCAAGGTTCTGTGATGGGAGCATTTATTTTCTCATAAATATGTGTTGGAGTATACATTTTCACTGTTATGATGATACTCTTTGATATATTACAGAATTTGGTTTGGAGTGTTGTCAGTCTCTAAACTAATAATCTGAGCCATCACTGACTCATAAAACAAAGACTTTAACCTTTCAGTAAGTCTGTGGGCTTCATAGGGTTTGAAACAGGAACCCTCCTGATGACACTTCTTGATTTCAGTGGACACAGTAAGAGAAGAAGAGAGGGATTCAGTATTGGCTTTTAGGAAGTGCAAATATGGATAAGAGTATGATTAAAGGAGCAGACTGTGTTTTTCAAATGAAGAAAGCTCTAATAAGCTGTAAATTATTCTTTTTCCTCAGATACCTCCATGCTCTCAGTTTGGGGCTGAGTCAAGTCTGAAGACAGCTAAACACTCTTTTTAGGCGAGACTCCACTGAGCCAAACAACCTGAACTTTGAGACAGTCACGGAGATGATGACCTTTAATAGAAGAGAGAGAGAGGAAAGAGAGAGAGAGAGGAGAGGGGACACATTTAACCTCCCTCTGTCTCTTCATCTGTTTCTCTTACACACAGACACAACGCTTCATACACCTCACACACTTCACACACTTAACACACTCTTAAAGGTGACATTTTAAAGTTATCCTGACCTCATTATGTGATCTATTCTCTGATTGGCTCACTTTGCATCATCTTTCAGCCTAGAAGACCACAACATTTCGTGCAGCCATGCAAAGGATAGAATTAAGTTCCATCCATCCATTTTCTATACCGTCTATCCTGCTATCCAGATTCGTGGGTGGCTGGAGCCTATCCCAGCTGTCATTGGGCGAGAGGCAGGGTACACCCTGGATTGGTCACCAGTCAGTCACAGGGCTGACATAGAGACAAACAACCATTCACGCACACACTCACGGGCAATTTAGAATAATCAATTCACCTAACGTGGACATGTTTTTGGTCTGTGGGAGGAAGCCGGAGTACCCGGAGAGAACCCACACATGCATGGGGAGAACATGCAAACTCCACACAGAAAGGCCAACAGGGGCCCGAACGGGGAATCGAACCGGCCACCTTCTTACTGAGAGGCTGGAGCGCTACCCGCTGCACCACCGTATTAAGTTAAAAAATAAAAAATAATCATATGTAGAATTCAACACACATGGACATGCCTGATAAAAATCAGAAGAGAGGAAGCACCTGGTGGGACCTGATTCATTTGAACCCTGGCTGAATGAGTTTAAGAAACAATTGAACACCTCACATCTTCCTGGAGGTAAGGGCACACCGGAGAGCAGGGGTCATGAGCACCTACCAGGCGACTAAGCTGCAGCAGACAACCGTCACCCTCTTCCTGACTCAAACTTCAGCTTATGTCATTGAGCCTTTATTGATTGTTCCTTTTGCTCTTGTTGATCTCTTTCAGCTTATTTCTCCACCTGCCAGGTCAGTCAATCCATCTCCCTTGCTGTAACAGTTTATCTGTCTGTGCTGAACATTAAATACACAGTGTTCACTGTGACAGATGGAAAGGAACAGTACTTACCCTGCTCCAGTAATCATGGGAAAATGACTTTCTCTTCTGATGGGGCCATTATCTACTTGAATCCTGTACAGCGCTGTAAATCAATAACAGAAGTTACAGAGAGGTTCGCTGAACAGCTCAAACTGTGCTGATAGTTGTAACATGGTCAATAGAAGACACAACACTGGATTTATGTCATCCTCATGTCCTGGAGAGTTTTTGCATGTCTGGGTGGAAAGCACAGGGCAGTGGACCCCAAAGCGAACATAAGACACAGAAACACAGTTAATAACCACTTTAACCCTCAACCAGCAGAATAAAATAAAGAATCTGAAACAGAGATGAGGTAACTGAGCTCCATTTGTGCCAACACAGACAAAAAGAGGAACAGTTATGTAGAGATGTTTTCTGTTCTTCTGGCCCTGAACTTAGCATTAGAAGACTGTGCTTCCCATAAGTCCCTGCTCCCCACTGTCCTGATGAACCAAGGCATTAGTTTGTTAGTTTCAGTTCATTTCAGAAAACTGAATGAAAATCAGATCTTCCCTAAACTCTACTTTTCTTTGTTCAAAATAACCTTTTACTTGACACAACAGTAAAGTATTTATCAACAATCAAGAAGCCCTGCTGTCTGAAACGTGACAACAAGAAAACTATATAAGTTTGTTTTGAAGTTTAGTAACTGGCTACGTTTAGCTTAGCTACTCACAGCCCAGTGCTCTGAGACATGTCTGTAATGTGTAACGTGAGTGAACCCTGGTTGTGTCCTACCAGTGCTCATCTACCAACTCCAACCTCACCAAGCAGAGCAAACATAACCTGGCTCTTCATTTTATTAAAAAAACTCCCAGGTTTGAACAGATCACTGCAGAATAACTGCCAAATGTGGGTTGGAATAAATGTTAGCAAAAACAGCTTAGCCCCTGTTTGAGCCTTTATCTCCCGTTTTAGCCTTTAGGTTATGTTCTAGCATTTACCTAACCTTGCAGAGCAGATGGACCTGCCTGATTCATTTCTGAAATTTTGCAGATCCATCTCGCTAAGATCCAATCACAATCAATGTCATCCGGTAGAGATGTTATCGACCCAATCAGAGACGAGAGGTGGGAGCTGCGGGAGCCGAATGCGGGAGGTCAGCAGGAGGTGTCTAATTGTTTGAAAAAAAATTGCAGCGTGTGAAGCGGTCACTGTAGGCGCGGAAATATCTGCAGTTTTATCAGAAATAGACTCAATTTCTTATTTAAAAGAAGAACAGAGAATGTCACTGAAAGCCCAGGAAACAGGAAACAATGTTTTGAGTAAAAACGGACAAGTGTAATATCTCCGTAGCGGATATATGAACTGTCTGTCTGGAGTGTGTTACATGTCCCCTACGACACCGTGGGTTGATGTGGATATGTCTGTGATGAGTACGTCGGGCAGAACAGTCATCCAATCACCAGCTATTTTCTGTAAGGTCCCGCCTCTGAAAACATTCACTATCGCCCCTTACCCAGATGGACTAGTGAAATATCTCCGTGGCGGATATATGAAACTGTCTGTCTGGTGTGTCAGGTTAGCACTTACCTCATGTTTTAGCATTAACTTCATGTCTTAGCCTTTAGGTCCTGTTTTAGCATTCACCTCATGTTTTAGCCTTTAGCTCATCTTTTAGCCTTAAGCCTATGCTGTATCACTCTCCCGTTAGCTTCCTTCTTTTCTTCTTTCCCCTTTTTTGACAGACAATCCAGCCCCTTTTTCAACCATTTCAACTACATTACTACCAAATAAATCACAGATGTCATTTTGAGCAGAGAAAAACTCTTTCTTCTCACTGCTAAACTTGGTCAGCCAGTGTGGCGTTGTGATAGAGACTTTGGCGTGCTGTAAATCCATTCAGTCCAACTCAACCCAATCGGGAAGCTGAGAATCAGCATTAAGAAACTAAAAAGATATATATTTTAGTGATGATAATCGAAGTTTAGGTTGTGGATGATGAACAGGCATGAATCTTGATATGAGACTTTTTTTATCACCCTACATCTGCAGGATAAACTCTAACTTAGTAACTTTGCTAATCTTTTTTGCTGCCTGTGTTTGTTTCTGGCTCTCATATTTAATATCTTTACTCCCCCAGGGGCCCTGAAGTCCCATGTTGAAGGATGAAGCTCACCCTGACCTGAATTCATTAGTAAGAGTTAAAGGGGGGGGTCATCTAGATACCTGTAAAGTCATGAAGAGACTTCACTAAATCCACGGTGACTCACACTTTAATGCAAAGAGCTCCTCTTAATGTGATCAGATAACACGTCTGCATCACTCTTTACATTTATTATAACACACACTCAGTGATCTCCAGGTGTTAACAAAGAGGAAAATAACACACACAGATGTTATGTAGCGTGAGAGCCAGCATCTGTCTATAATCTCTACTTCAGCTGTCTCATTATAATCTGAACAATGAAGAACTACCTGAATCATCCTCTCCTGGAGCTACAAAAACACAGGCTTCATGGAGAGTGTGTGACAGACTGAAAACATCTTGGAGGATGTGCTGTGGATAAAGAGCATGTTTGAGATGAATATGGATGAATATGTATGAAGACACTCTGCGTCCCTCTGTTGTAACCTCTCACACTCCACAGTCCTCCACAGAGTATTCTCCTCCTCAGAGAGTGGATTTATCAGCTCATCTGTCTGAATGGTAACAGGTTAAACATGATGTTAGAATAGTAATGGTGCTCCTGAGCTCTTAAATCACAGGCAGCATCAACACAGACATGTTCGAGAGTCTGAGTGTGAGTGTGTGTGTGTGTGTGTGCGCATAATCAGATAAAGTTCTGTTGTTTGTAAAGAGAGGTAATCCCCAAAGTCTTCCTTCATAGGCTGTTAGCTGTTCATCTAAACTGATTCCCATCAAACCTCAAACCCGTTGACTCCTGGTCTGACACAGACCTGGCCTGGCTCCTCCCATTATATCAGTTTGTTATATATCCTTGGGATAAGCAGTGGGTCCTGAATGTCTGATCTAAATTTTAAGGGGGGTTAAAGTCAGAGGTTACAGAGGGCCTCAGGTTGATTCCATCCTTCAAACTGCACAGACAGCCGCTCATCAAAACAAGACCAAGAAGCAAACATTGGAACAACAAAGTGACAAACCATCAAAGGACCAAAACCACTCTGCGCTGGGCCAGACAACTCATCAAATGTGGCATCACAACCTCAAAGAAGAACGGTCAATGACAACAGGGAAGAAGAGCAAAGCTGGAGCAGCTCAAAACCAGCTCCTAGAAACAGGTAAGGCTCCTACAGGCAGATGGGCTTCTAATGGCCAGACAGACTCTCAGGGTGCAGTCACACATTGATATGACACAGCACTCTGTGAACAGCCAGCCTCCTTAGCTTTGACATTTTTTGTGGCTTACCCATCCTGTAGAGGGTATCAATGATGGTCTTTCGGCCAGTTGTCAAGTCTGTAGTCCTCTCTATATTGAAGTAAACCGAGACAACTGAACCAAACTGAAAGATTAATGACACCGAAAGAAACCTGTGCAGGTGCTTTGAGTTTAGTAGGTGATAAGTTTGTGACACTCAGAGCGTAGTCACACTGGCCATTCAAACCGTGCCGTACTCAAGTACGACCCCCCCCACGCAGCGCCGCTCTCCCCCAGGACAGTACGGCCAGCGGTCACATGAACCAGGCTTCAGTGCGGTTGCCGGCACAAGCACGGCCACCTATGTCCCAGCAGAGCATCTGTTTACAAGACGCAGTTTTATCAGATTAGAGAACATGGGGAACATTGTTACGACTTTACTCACTTTTTGGCTCCTGTTAAGTAGTTTTAGAAGCAGGCTGTGCCCAGGCATGGTTCACTTGCGGTCACACTGGCCAATTGAGTCGTGCTTTACGTCTGAATCATTCCCAAGCATGGCTCAATTGGCCAGGGTGAGCGCGCCCTCAGTTTAAAACATTCATGCCCCGCAAAATTATGGCTGATCTCTCCACAGTATTTTGATTTTTTTCATGGGTTTTATGAGCTGGAAGCCGATATTATGTAAAAATAAACAACAAAAAAAACAAACTTGAAACCATTTAAATTGTGGACCCTGAATCTATAATCTGTGTAGTTTTAGCTTGTTGAATGGAATTATGGAAATAAATCAACTTTTCTATGATATTCTAATTTTTTGGAAAGGGGTCTTTAGCTGACGCTTTTGTCCAAAGCAATTTACAACACAAACAAGAACTCAGGGCTCCTGAAGCAGCTGGGCTCCTTGAGGTGGTCGGGCTTCTGGAGACAGAGCTCAAGTCCTGTAGAGCTAAGAAAAAGTCCTACATGAATAAGAAGAAAAGAAGAGCCAGGATGAGGTCTGCAAAAACCACAGGGACTTGACCATAGAGAGTCAGAGTATGGTTCCTCTCCTGTCATGAGTCCAATTTCCAGCTTTTCCCAACACCTGGTAGTCTAATGGTTGGACACTGACCTGGAGAGGTCTATGAGCCACAGACTCTCACCCACTGTGGGACTTGAAGGAGGATTGATGAGGATCTAGGGGGGATTCAGCGAGGTTAGATGCCACGAAGGTGCCCATCCTTGAAGAAAAGCTACTTCCTTCTGCTCTGATGACGTCCCACAACTCTGAAGATGGATCATTAGCTCATCAAGGTGTGGATGAGCCTAGTCTCCAGATCGGAACCCTTTGTTAAAACCTCTGGAAAGTGATTCAGAGGAAGAAATATGCTCATAAACCATCAAACAAAGCTGAGCTTCTGAGTTTTGAACAATGCTCCATGTTCTGAAAGACAGAGAGATGCAGTCATGACTGAGTGACTGTTCAGTTTCATGGAAGCTCTTCATTTTCTGTACGTTCTTGTCCTTTCATCATCGCTAGAAATGATGATCACCTGAGGAAAAAAACAGGTCAGCAATTTAGAGCAGCAAAGTGGTGACATGAAAGAGGAATCGAGGGTGTGAGAAATAACCTGCTACTTACACACACACACGTACACACACACACACACACACACACAAAACAGGCCATCATTTCCACAGCAGCAGAATACACACCATTCAGAGCTTTAAAGCACCATGATGGATGTTATCCTGCAGGTTACAATGATTCAGTCTGTCTAACGCTGCCTGTGTGTGTGTGTGTGTGTGTGTGTGTGTGTGTGTGTGTGTGTAAAACATATACTCCCTTGGTCTGGGGCATTACCAGGAATTCTGGCCCCCTGGAAAAGGTATCTCACTGGACCCTAATACCTTAAAACTCAAAAATGCATCAGAACTCCAGGAGTTTTCTGACTGAGGTCCTGTTTACACAACAACATTTCACAGCGTCTCATCCTGAAACACATTAAACCTGGTGCAAAAAATCTGCATCTACACGGAAACACTAAGGAACTTAAAATGCTGTAGTATGTACGTCAGGCCTGAAGATGGCGATATAACTGTAGGAGCAGTATAAACAACAACAGTATAGAGGCTGAAGAAGAGGTGAGCTGATCATCTGGAGTTTATATCAAAAAACGTCTCCTCTAGTTGTAGAAATAGTACAATAAATGCACGTTTTGGTCGAAGTCAGTCAGTAGATTCAGCAGCAAAAGAATGAAACAATAGGTTACTGTTGTTGTTGTTGTCTTTGTTGTTGTTTGGTTCGTAGCTGGCACAGTGGAGGCTTATTGCACTTGTGCAGAGATGAACATGACGTCAGCGTTTCCAGGTTTTCCCTGGCGGAGTGTTTACATAGAGACAGTGAAAACAGCATTTTCAAAAAGTTCGACTCTGGGGTGCGTTTTCAAAAGTTTGCATTTTCAGTAGGCGAAGACGCCACCTCCGTCTATACGGGAGGCTGAAACGCAACAATACTTGTGTAACTACATGTAAACAGCTGTTTGCTCCTCCTGCATTGGGTATGACTTGAAATTGTTTTTTCTATCATTTTTTGTCCCATAAGCTATACATTCTTCAATCTTTCCATCCTTCCATTCATCCATCCATCCATCTTCCAATGCTTCCCAAGTCCAGGCCATAGGGGCAGCAATGCCATCAATAAGATGGCACTTTTCCCAGGTCTTCCACCATCTCTTTCAGAGGGATACTGAGACATTCAAAGAATTTTAAAATTGTTTTTGTAGACTTGCCCCAGCAGACACTTCTCTTAGATGTCAAAACGCAGTGGAATTCCCTCTGTTTAATGGTGGAGAGATTTTTGGAGCAGTTCCTCACTATTCAGGCTGCATCCATGGAACCGCGGCTGAAGAAGCTGAGTGGAAAGAAGAAGTAAGGGTGGAGTCCTGTGACTATCTCAGCATGGCTTATTTAAACCATAATATTCCTCTGCTTTGGAAGGATTGTGTTAATTATGAAATATAAACGTCCATTACAGAGTGGTGGAAAAAATGGATGGAGAGGACTTCGAGAAGGCGGAGGAGTTTGTAAAACTCATGAGGGTCCTCTATACATCCACCCTGTGTGTCTCCAGTGACACAAACCCAACCTGTGGGCAGATTCTCCCAATACTTGAAAAACTGGAGGGCACCTTCACAGTTCAGGGGGAGGACTCTCCGTTCTCAAGAAAATTAAGGAAAAGATCTGGACCAACCTCTCCACACGGTACCAGGTACTATGCAAAGTTTATCACAGACACTAAAATAAGTTCACACCAAGTCATTTTCCCAGATAGTTGAACACTGACATGTCTTTTTTTTCTCATTTGCAGGATGGTGAAGTCCCCCCCTTCCTGGAGAAGGGTACAGCAATGGACCCATGGTTTAAATTAAAAGAGGATATAGATGGTATCTGAGACCGATTAAGGGCTGCAACGGTAGCCATAAATACTCCAGTGGAGGAAGAGGTACAGTAGTTATTGGATAATGGCACATTTACATTGCGAGATATCTACCCATGTTTCATATGCTTTGAGAACCAATACTCATAATAATTGTCTTCTCAAGCCACCTGAACAGGATGAAGACGAAGAAGAAGAGGAGGTTGAGGCGGAAGTATGCTCAGTCCATTATGGCAATGACACCAAACCACAAGCTACAAAAAGGATATGAAACTGAAATTAATCATTTAATTTCAGATCACACCAGTAAAGAAGAGAGAGACCGCCTTGGAGGAGCTCTTTGCTGTGGAGGACCAGCAGCTGCAGCAGACGGGCCAACAGCTTCAGACCAGTCCACACATGAGAGAGTGGAGCAGGAGGTCCAGATACACAGAGGCCTAGCTCCTGTACCTGTGTCTACAAACCCTGCTCTCTGGTGGTGGCAAAAACAGGACGCCCTGTTCTTGCTTTCATCGCTTTCTGATGGCTACTTGTGTGTTCCAGCCTCTTTGACACCTTCAGAGAGGGTCTTTTCAACAGCTGGGGACACAATAAGTCCTGAAAGGTCAAGGATCCTTGCAGAGAAGACCCACATGCTCATCTTTTTAAACAAGAACTGTTGAGTGTGTACTTTTGTATTTATTTATGTCCAGAGATATAGGATCCAGTGACTTTTTTTTTCATAAATCTTAATAAAAAGTTGAAACCAAAAACCTGTAAATCCATTTTTGTGCACAGAAAATTCACAGGAGGGATCGATGAGGGAATTGTTGGGGAATTGGATTGATAAGCGGAATCGATAATGTTATAGATATAGATAAGATCTTATCAATACCTATCCCTACAGCTGATGGATCAATCCAGTTGACAGGAACCAGGTGGACTTAACCATTCTGTGCAATCAGAAGGGGGGAAAGAGGTCTTTGATAGAGACTCCCCTGTCTCTAGAATGAAATTCAGAATGTTTGTTTATTTATTCATAATTTTTCATTGCTCATTAAAGCTACAAAAAAGCAAAAGAAAAAGAAAAGCGTACAACAAAATACATTTTACTTTAGGTCCATTAACCCCCCCCCTCCACTTAGGCTCTTGGTGGTCAGTCCCACATTTCTCCTCACTTTTACCCTCTACCCATAGTAACTCTTTGAGGACTCAGCAGAAAAAGGAGGTGGAAAGCTTTCCAGAGGATTTGAAGAGGATTGTTTTAGAGAGGCTCAAGTCAGATAGATCCCAGGTGCAGACGCCTGTGTAACCCTGATGGGATCAGCAGGAGCCTTCTCTTTCTCTTTTCCTTCTGTTACTGGTTGTCTCGCAGCGTTTCCTTCTGTTACTGGTTGTCTCACAGCATTTCCTCCTGTTCCCTGTTGTATCTGTCTCACTGTATTTTGTTGTGTGACATCAGCAGGTCACGTGGGCTGAGACAGCCAACCGCGTTGTTACACATAGGTGCACGCCCAGGTGAGCAGAGGAGGAGCAGGGGTGAGCAGAGCAACCGCAAGCTACAGGTTGGTTTCAAAACCCTCGATTCTTTTCTGTCTTTTTGATGCCATGGGAGTGAGATTTCTGTGTATAAATTGTAGAAAGCCTCCAACCACACCGAGGCTGAGTCTTTGACGAACAGTGCGAATGCATTAATGAAAGTGAGATACAGTGAGTAGATGCTGCGTTAGCTTAGCCACTTCCATTCATAATGAATGATGCCGCTAGCATGGCTGGTTCAAACACCTATAGTAAAGTGTGTTGTGAAGTGAATTACAAATGAACTGTTTATTGATGCACTGTTTATTATTGTTCTTATTTTGGGCAATTACCAATTATTGTTATTTTGCACAACTACCTTAATTGTATACCATATAATTTATGTGCTACTGTATATATATATATATATATATATATATATATATATATATATATATATATATATATATATATATATATAGCACTTGTTGGTGAAAACAGTATATAAAAAGGTTGGTACCAGCATAACCTCTCAGTCTCTTGTCTCCTCTCTCCATGAACAAATTTAACTTCTGATACAACAAGCTTAACAAATCAAACTGTGTTCTTAACTACGTATGCAATCTTTAAGCCATTTTTCCCAGTATTCACTTCGGTTTATGGTTAGTTTCTTAACACAGTTGCTGCACCTGTGTGATGAATCAGGTTCACTTCCCAACACTTTGTTGGGTGATCCACCTGCTGTTCGAGTGCATGCTGGTCTGTTTGACTGTAGGACAGAGCTGTGTTTACGTACAGTTACAGACCTGCCAATCCACTCACAGTTTAACACCTAAAACCAAGTCAGGTCTTCAGCTGAGAGTCTCTCTATTTGTTCCTGTGAGTCCACCGCCTCGTTTTTACAAACTCTGATCACTTCTGATCATTGATCCTCCAAAGACTTCATGTCTGTGACTGAAACAACAGCTAATCTCAAACATTCACAGTGGGAAACAGAATCAGTGTTTCTGAGCAGTTCAGTAAAACAGTAAGACCTGTGAGTGTGTGTGAGAGAGTGTGTGTGCCTGCAGCTAAACTGGGGCTACTGTATTGCTGTATTGTGCAAAATGTCTCCTTTGAAGCTCGTCTCCTTCAGATAATGAGACTCTTCAATTGCCACTCACACTCACACACACACACACACACACACACACACACACACACACACACACACACACACACACACACACACACACACACACACACACACACACNTGACTCCCAAGAGAGCACTTTTGCAAACATTTAGCATGGACACATTGGCATGTGTTGTTAGCACTTATGAGGGCACTAAAATGCATGTTTTGTCTATGAAATAGATGATTCACACAGTGTTTTGGCTCTCAAAAGGACACTTCTGCATGAGTTTTTTCCTCCCAAGAGGGCGCTGTTGCTTGCAAATGGGCACTTTAGTTTTGACTTCTAAGGAGGATTTTTGTCTGATTTAACCTGCTAAGGTGGCTGTTTTGTGCATTTTGCAGACTGAGGGGCACTCGTTTTTACCACCAAAGGGTGCACTTGGGCATGTGTACTTCAATAACAGGGCCACAAGGGAGCCCCCCCACCCCCCATGCACATCAATGTTTTCCATGTTCTGCTTAAAAGTAGAGTATACAGAATTTTCCTAAAAAATGAAATGTTACTTATTACAGGAATAAGCCTGCTCAATCTTTGTCTCTGGGCCTTTATACATGTGTGTCAGTGTCTGTATCCGCTTCACCCTCTTCAGAGTCGGTGGTAGTGAACATGCACAGTAGCTAGCGATGAGCCATGGAGGAGGAGCCCTGTTTGGATGTTGTGTAAACAAATAAACGAAAATAAAAAAAAATCAAAAATTCCTGCGCACCCTCCCTTTAAACACCATTTAGTTTCACCAACACTGGTTACATTGGACCAGGCTGCTTCATTTACAGATTCATCAACTGTGACCCTTGAAGTCCGGACACATTTGCATTTGCACATCCTTTATTCCTTAACAGTTTGCAGGGTCAAAAAAAATCTAACGGTTTCTGAAAACTGAGACATTGCTCTTTCAGCCAATATGTGGTTGTTACAATAATTTCACTCAGGCATGGAAACCCACGAATTAACACACAGACCACAGAGCAGATGGATGAGAGAGAGGCGCGAAGAAAAAAGAGCAGAGTCTTTCCAAAAATGCCAAAAAGAAGAACATACCCAGTTATAAAACTTCCTCCAAAGCTTCTGCACGACTCAGAGAAAAAAGGAGCAACTTCATGAGAGAAATGGTGATGCTACATTGATCAATGTCAGGATGAATGAAGCCCTCTCTATCTAGTTTTTACTTCATATACACATTTTCATGTGAAATTTGATGCCTGTATTGTGTGGTGACTCTTTTGGACGGATGTTCCAAGTTTTATTTTTACAATATGAACGTATTTTACAGTTGATGTTATGTAGAATGGAGACTGTTTATGGTCAATATAAGAAAAATAGTCCAGGCAGGTGTCTTAGGGCTCAGGCCCTAAAGGGTTAAACACGACTGAGGACTTGTTGAGAAGAGACTCTACAGCACCAACCTGCAGAAAGCAGCACCATATTGGCAGGGGGCTCTCAGAGCTCAGAGGAATGTGTCTTTGCCTTTATTATACATCCATCATGTATTCTCACTGGTTGGGCCCCAGGAAACAGTGATCCAGGTTGTATCGTTTCATAGAAATTCACTTCCTGCCCCAGGTCTTTCCTCAGAGCATCTGGATTTTGAAGTTTGAGTTGATGGATATTCAGGACAGTCTGGGAACACATACCATTTGTTTTCCTTTATGAGAAACTTAGAGAACTTTCAAATCCCGTCACAGGTGAAGCATCATCAGATCAGGCTGGGAAACCTTCATGTGTACATCTTTAAATCTTTGTAACTGATGAAAATGAAGCACCAGATTGAGTTGAAAAAGAACAGGAAAGAAATGACTTCAGAGCCTGGATCTGTCACACACACACACACACACACACACACACACACACACACACACACACACACACACACACACACACACACACACACACACACACAGCCTTCTTTTTTCTGACTGGCTTTGTTTTTCTGAGAGAACACATGAACAGGCATCACTAACAGAGACCTGTAGAGAGATTTCACACTGATGCCTGTTTGTGAGCTTCATCTGATCCCAGAGTGATGTCTATACACTCAGGCATCATCAGCATACAGTGAGAGCTTCACAAACAGGTGTCTGGAGGATGAGGAGATCACCATAACTGTTTATTTCTGACCAAACTAAAGTCTGACTGACACAGAGGAGTAGCACTGTAAGTCATGTATAAAACAGAGGTGTGTGTGTGTGTGTGATGGACTGTGAGAGTGAAACCCTGATGTTTTAACGTGAGATAAAGAGTGTGTGTGCAGAGATGTGACAGAGCGCGCAGTGAGACCCTCATGATAATAACATGTTCTGACTGAGTGGAGCTGAAGTGAAGCTAACTAACCTCATAATCAATACTTCAGAGGATCAATTAAAATGCAGCTGAATGAAAGCTCGGTGAGAGCTGAGCGCAGAAGGAGCAGAGCAGATGTTGGTGGAGAAAAGATCTGCCTGATCTGGGATTCAATTTGTTGTTTGTTACTAAACCTGAGTGATGATGAGAGGAACAGGAGCAGAGGATGAAGACAGGTGAGAGGCCTGCTGATGTCTCATGTCTCTGCTCATACAGTTATCCACAGCAGAATGTAAACACCTGACACCAACCTTCCACTGTCTTATACCTGTTATACCTGTTATTTCTGTAACCTGGCTAAAATCATATTGATCAAAAATCAATCATCGCGCTCCATGTAAGGAGGGGCTGAATAAAGTGATCCAGGGAAGAGGAGTGTACACTAAGCATTTAATCTGAGTGAAACCAACTAGTGATGGGCAAAGCAGTTCTTTTCAGTGAGCTGAATCATTAGAATCAGTTCAGAAAAATGATTTGTTCAAGAGATTCATTTACCGAATCGTTCAGTACTTCTCCGCAGCTCCACCAGCCAGTCAAAATTTGATAAGCTGAAACAATGTCAAACGCTTAGTTTTGCTCGGGATCGTACTGAGGTGAATAATCCTGAGCTCCAGTTCAGTCACTGAACCGTGTTTCTCTCTATCAGTTCATGATTCGTTCAAGTACTGGACGTACCTACCTTCAGGATGTTTAGTAGGAATCACTGACAGGGAGCTCGAGTTCAGTGACTGAGCTTTGTCTCTCTCTATCTGTCAATTTGTGATTCGTTCACCTACTGGACGTACGTACGTTCAGTATGAATCACTGATTCTGAGCTTCAGCTCAGTGACTAAGCTGTATCTCTCAGTCCGTCAGTGATTCATTCATGAACTAAATGTGTACTGAGACCATCAGAATAGATTTCAAAACAGTCAGCTGAGTAATTATGGATATATAAGCCGTTTGCGAACCGACAGCAGCTATGAAAAGCATATACATTTTTGCGACACCTAAATACTTACTTCTTCATCTAGTTTGGTGACACGAGAGGGTGATGTAGGGGCGGGCTTGAGCGACACAGGACTTCCGACTGACTCAGTCCTGTTTGTTTAGTCATTACTATCATTGACATAAATGGTGAGGGGGGGGCTTGAGCAACGGTCGAGACAAGAGATGGGCGAGGGAGTGCAACTGCAATTCATAAATGAACAAATCTTTTCAAGTAAGTGATTCTGTTCAGTTTGTTCACCCAGATGATTTGTTCATTTGAACGAATCGTTTACGAACGACACATCACTAAAACCAACATGGTTTGGTTTTTGGTGGATTTAAACCTAATGACATGATGAATCATTCTTTGTTAAGAGAACCCTGAGAGGTTGTGTCTCAGAGGTTTGATGGTGCTAGAACTCATGTTGTAAGTTTGTGTGAGGTTGTATGAATGAGCCGAGCTGACTGAAAGCTTTAAAGTAGTCAAACTGATCTGTTCTCTGTTCTCCTCCTGCAGAATGAAGACACTGCTCTCACTTTCACATTGTTTCTCTTTGGTTTCAGATGAATGAATAAAAACAACACTATTCACTTTCTCCATCCCCCCACCCCCTGATGCACTTTTAAGTGTTGAGTTTTAACTCTGTGTTGAGAGTTCAGTTGTATTTACTGAAATGTATTT
The DNA here is from genome assembly GCA_008086565.1 of Thalassoma bifasciatum. Lineage (NCBI taxonomy): Eukaryota > Metazoa > Chordata > Actinopteri > Labriformes > Labridae > Thalassoma > Thalassoma bifasciatum. Next base: position 9,688 of record RPOG01004976.1, on the reverse strand, counting down.
CTTTTCTTCTCTCTGACTGATGTGATTAGGGAGAAAACCTGAGAGTTGAACTGAGAACACGTCAGGGAGCTTTAATGGATCTGCTGAACTCCACGCTCACCTCGCCCACTGAATATAAAGTACCAACATGATCTGAAAAATAATAAAGTGATGCTTTTAAGTGCTGCTTTCTCTTATCACGTTGACTTCTTCACTAAGAGGCGACAGCAGCTTTTAATGTTTGGAAGCTGTTCACTTAATTCACACAGACTTCATTAGAATACGTGAATAAGTTAACGTCAGGATGAATTAATGATGAATTAATGACAGAAAGTTTGTTTCTTCATGATAAAGTGTCCTGTTGGTAACAAGTCTCAGCCCTTACAGCTGGAGCTCTGGGTTCATGGACTCACTTTACTCACCTGAACCACCAGGTGACCCGGTGACCCTAACCCTAACCCTTCCTCATGAACTCAGCTCCATCGAGATGTCCTCTATAATAAAAACCATACCATCCAATGTGGAAAAGATATAGATAGATTTGATTAAGTTAAGTTAAGGGGCAATTTTTATACAATCAAGAAAAATTGTATATACCTATCTATCTATTGACTTATTTTAAGTTAAGTGTAATTTTTCCTATGCAAGACTGTAAGAGATTATTATTTTACATATAGGTTTAATTATTTTTAATATATTATGATTGTTTCTATTCATTGTTATTCATTTGTGAACTGTTTTGTGTTTTTTTTTAAGTTTACTTGTTTTATTCTCTAACCTTTCTGTTTAGCCATAGACACTGCCTGGTCACTTGGGGTGGGGGGTAATGTGTGCTGCATTGAAAAATCTTCAGCAAAGAACATCAAGGAAAAACAACCTTGTTTTGCATGTTGCTGGTACCCACTCTCTCTCATTTTGCTTTGCTCATCCTACCACATGCATCTTTGTTTTACTTTGTTTTGCTGGACAACACCCCACACTTCAGATCATGACATGGGAAGATGTAGCTCAGTGGTAAAGTCAACACAATGATGTCAAAGGGTCAAAGGTCACAGGCATTCAATGTTGGTTTTGGGCCTTGCTGCTTACGTGCAGAGATTTCTCCAGGTTCTCTGAATCATCTGATGATATTATGGACTGTAGATGATGGAATCCATAAATTGCTTGAAACTGAACGTTGAGAAACACATAGTCTAACAAACTGTTAGACTATTTTTCTCACACAGTTGTTGACAAAGTGATGAACCTGGCCCCATCGACTGAGCCGTTTGGGGATGCTCCTTTTATACCCAATCATGACACTCACCTGTTTCCAATGAACCTGTTCACCTGTGGAATGATCCAAACAGCTGTTTTTATGAGCATTCAGCAACTTTACCACTCTTTTGTTGCCTTTGTCCCAACTTTTTTTAAACCTGTTGCAGGCATCAATTTCAAAATGAGCAAATATTTGCAGAAAAAAACAATAAAGATTATCAATTTTAATTATAAATACCTTGTCTTTGTAGAGTAATTAAATCATTGTATTCTGTTTTTACACTACGTCCCAACGTCATTGGCATTGGAGTTGTAAATCACATCATGTTAACTTTATTCATACTTATCCATAAATGGGGTTTGGTTGTTAATAAGAGTAGAGGTATAGATTTTTACTTAATGAAAACCTAGAAGAGAAGAATAAAGCTGTGTGTGGTGTATCGGTGGAGTTATTCAGAGCTGATAAAGGATCCAATGAGAGGAGACTGTAGAAAAGTCCCCTGAAGTCAGTGAAGTCTCTGAGCTCTGTCCTCAGTTCATGATGATGATGAATCATGGGTAATTCAGACTGTCCACACCCTGCCTCATTACCCACTGAGCTCAGTACTTTGACAGGACTGATCCCAGCGCTCACAGAAAAACATGAGGACACTGATGTCCACAGATGAGCTGCTGTTGTGATCAGGTCATCATGAAGCAGACTGAAGCACACGGCATCACAGCGCTGTCATCGTCTCATTACATCACAGCGTCCTCTCAGCTCTGAGGAGGTGGACTGACGCCCTACACACCACTCACACCGCTCACTCTCTCAGCTGTCTGAGGCTGAGAGACAGAAACAGATTCACCCTCAGGAGTCTGTCTTAGGTTGCAGACAATCAGACCCTGGAGGGTTCATCTGAGTGAGAGTCAACCCAGGAACCTGAACACAGCTGCTTCACCCCTCACTTCAGCTACACGCCACGCTAACACAGCTTCAAGGCACTTTTAACTACACCTCATGGTTAGCATGAAGCTAATGTCAAAGCTAACCCCGTCAACTCACGCCTCATGAAAACATTAGAGCATGAAGGAGCCAGAAACATGCAGAGTGTAAACAGGTGGGAGTATAGACTGTGTATTGAGTGGACAGCGTGGCCCCGCCTTTCACTGTTGTACAATTTTTAAGGCAAAAAAAAAGAAGCCCTTACTGGTGCTGGATTCAGCCACCATTGTGCAGCCAGAGTCTGCGCAGTAGAGACTTTCCAGTGAAGCCGGGAAAAGAAAAGAAATCAAAATGTTTATTTCTCCTTCTTTCGAAGGTTTAGTCTCTTTTTGACTCCGTTTCCCAAAGTTTCTTACATCACTGATAAAGACTACTCATGAACAGCAGCTGTCAACCATCGTAAAACGAAACTCTAATAACGTCTAATAACTAATGAAAAACCAACTATTCAGTAAAAAAAGACTTGAACACAATGCAGCTAAACAACATCTTCATACCACTGCAGCGTAAGGATGTCAAAAACATTTTTACCAGGTGCAATAATTTTTTTCAAGTTTTCCCAACTCATATCCTGAATGCATGAGGAGGCGGGGTTTATGACCTATACTGCAGCCAAACAACAGGGGGCGTGGTGTCTTAAGTCCTCGGACTCTCCTCAGCTCTTCTTTCTCTCCTCTATTCTTGGTGTGATACACAAAGACTCACAACACAAAGGTTGAGTCAACTTTTATTCTAACTGGTGTCAGGTGTGATTTCTATATTACCAGCACCTGTTACTCACCACAGCTGAGTTTAAACAAGCATCACCTGCTAGAAATAGAATAAGTTACCCACAATTCTAAAAGGGTGCCAAGAATTTTGTGTAAAATTGTGTCCATTTTGGCTTTTTTCTTCATTTTTTTGTGATTTTCCAACGCACATCAAGGAAATAAACACATTCAGAAAAAAAACATTTGGAAACCTGGAAAAATTCCAGGGTGCCAATACTTTCGTCCATGACTGTATATGGACCAATTTGGCAAAGTCATAAATCTGGCAACACTGCACACCATGAACACAGAGTATGGTTGGTGAGAAGGTGGGGTCAAAAGGTCAGAGTCTAAAGGTGGGGGCAGGGGGAGCAGGGTCAGCATGAGCAAAGAGACTGAAAAGAAAAGTGACAGCAGATGAAAGAAAAAAATGAATCAGGATTAATCAGATTCCCACTGTTTGTTCAGACACACTGGTATTGAAGATAGATTTCAGTTAGTTTTTCCAGTTAAATATCCATACTCACCTCTGATCCAGTCAGACCTGTAGCACAGTGGAGAACAGCAGCACTCTGATGGATTGATCTTTTCTGCTACAGAGCAGTTTCTTGTCCTCCTTCTGTGGAACAAGACTTTATCAATTAAAAAGTAGTAAATCGATGAGTCCCTCCTCTCTTTTCTGCTGTCATCTGTTCACAGCGTCAGTCGTAGTCTGGATTAATCTCTCTTCACCCTGAGTGTTTATAATCCATATCTGCTCTCTCAACAGAGGTTCAATAAGAGCCTTGCTGACATTAGACACCTGTGTAATGGACTGACCCAAACAGACACACTGTTGACCTGCAGGTCAGTGAGCTCTGAGAGCTTTTCATAATCATTCTGACTGATCAATGAGCCAATGATGCTTGACACGTCAGCTCAGTGAGCAGAGCTGAGTTTGATCCACTGACTGTGACTGAGCTGAGCCTGTGAGAGGAGCAGAGCAGCCGTCACCTGAAGAACAGTCAGAGGAAGCTGCTGGTTTCACTCTGAGCTCTGCAGCAGCTCTGAGTCGCTCTGAGTGCTCTGTAAACGCAGGCAGACATCAGCTGTAGGTCTGGGCTAATGGAGGTTTTTTAACCACATGATAAACCACATGATTAACCACAGCTGGCCGCAGGTTTTACTGCTCTGGATCAGCCTCCAGCTGTGTGAAGAGGGAGAGAAGACACCGATAAATCTCTCAACGCTAGTTTATAAAGTGATCAATAATTTATACCCACACTGAACCCTGAGGAGACACAATAACAGCACGTCAATATCTGTGACTGGTCAAAGCTGCTGCAGTGTTACTGTTGTTTCTCTCTGAAATGATGTGAAAATGTGAAAGCTCAGAGTGAAAGCTGCCCTGAGGCGTGGAGTGAACGTCACAAAGGAGCTGAGAATGAACAGTTATTGTTACAAACCAGGCAGAGGTGGGAGCAGCTCTGTACGTTAAAGAAATCTTGTAAACAGAGGGATGCACTGATGTCACTTTCCTGTCAGGACACGCCCTTTTATCTGCCCTCAGAAAGAGAAAGCATGAAAATCTGATTAAAAAGATGATGATGAGCTTCAATTACAGGCAGCTGGACCCAACAGAGACCCATCAAGGCACCAAAAACACACAGAGACCCATCAAGGCACCAAAAAAACACACAGATCTGGTTTCCTCACAGACCTGTTGTATGAGCGGAGAATCACATCCAGTCAAGTTAAACACAATTTTCACTCCCCCACTATGAACACATGAGTCAGGTTGAATGGCTGATGAACAACCCGTTTTCTGCACTGAATTACGCACTCCTTTCTTTCTTTCTGTCTTTACAGCAGAGAGTTTATTCTGCCCACCCCCTCAAACACCTCCATACAAGTGTTGTTTGAATCTACTCCACAAAGTCTTACAATCCACTAAAATCTTCACAGAGACCATCAAATCACCGTATCTGAGTCTTCACTTTCTCTGGTTTAGAGGCTCCTTTGATTATGTTTTAGTAGTAAAAAGATCAGCTTTTACCAAAATGGTGGTGATAAATTTTTATAAACAAACCTATTTCACATGTTGAAGACCAGAAGATGAAGCTAAAACACTCATCAGACCTCCACTGTCCTCAGGCCTATAGACTTTCACTGTTGGACCCTTATGGGGGAAATGCACTGCATCACTCTGCGTTCCATCTTCGCTGCAGTGTTGACTGCATTTGTCGACTCACACTGGCTACATGTTACGTACACCAAGCCACAGGGCTGACAGACAGGAGGTGTCACGAGATCCAGGAGTTCCTGAGCTCCCCACTCCATACATAGGTCTCTCTCCATTCTTGTTGGGCTGTAAAACCTTGAACCTGCTGACTCCTGACATGTCTCCGCTAATTATGACTGTTTATTACTATAGTCATGGTTTGTTTTATTTTGAAAGTCACAGGCTCTTTTTGATGGTTTCTGGGCACCACTTCCTGTCCCACTTGATCTTCCCTGTATTATGCATCTCAGCTACATCGTCCAGCAGAAATAGGATTGCCACCTATCACTTGCGTCTTGCCGGTGTCGGCACGCAGCTGGACTGCAGCTTAGCAGATGCAGTGTGAGTTGACACATTGACTTGAATGAATCCTATTTGATTTTTTGCCATGACACAGCAGAGATGGAATGCGGAGGGATGCGGTGTATTTTAGCTGTTACCCCTGCAAAAATCAATCCAGTCTAATCTGACCCAACCAGGAAGCCAAGTAATGGCCTTTAGAAATAACCTATTTGGGGGCTGAACATACCATTTTGAATTGCTTATTATGATCAGGAATATATTCCTGATCATAATAAGCTATTTAAAACTGTAAATATATATATATATATATATATACTGCAAATTTTTCAGTTTCTCTGATTCTGCTATATATAGGTGTTTGTTTGAGTAAAATTTCCAAATATGTAGAGATGCTGATTTCTGAAAAATTGCAGTGGTCTCTTAATTTTTTCCAGGGTTGTATATTGTAGTGCCGGGAAAAGGGAAACTGAAGAGTTCTGATGCCAACCTTTTAGTGCAAACTTAAACTGGTTACTGTGGGCCGTAACCACGCCAAATACAGCCATATGCTCTCTGCGTAACTTTTTATGCATGCGTCTTCTCTCACACATGGGATGCAACAACACACACACACACACACACACACACACACACACGCCCCCTCAAAATCTCTCCTGGTGGTGCATTCACTGAGCCTTGTAATTCTGAACTACACAACAACTCATGTATATAACTCATAGAACAATAACACATTTCTCTTCAACATTAGCAACCCACCCAGTGTTGAATCTAATTTTCGGGCTCACTTGTTACTTGTTAATTCTGTTACTTTAATATAAGGTGGGGGAGGACCCCCATTTCTACTGCATAAGTACTCATTCTAGGTCTCCTAATTCTAAGACATTTACCCATGAAAAAATGATGAAAAGAGGAGTCCAAATCAGCAGGAGAGTCCATCCAGCTTGAATCCAGAAAAAGTTTATTCAACTCTAGCCATCTTTAACAAAGCTTCTGGGTTGAAAGATTTGCAGCACATTAAACATTCTGTACCAACTGATAACACTAAACAACATAAACAACGACTAAAAAGAAACCTCTTGCATTTCCTAAAACCTTTCCTAAACCTTCTAACAAAACTCTTAGTCTAAAAACCTCCATCCCCAAACACCTGTGTAGAAAACCCCCCCGTGTAAAAGAGCCCCTCTCCCTTAAGAACCCTGTGGACGTCCCTTCTCCAGTGGTGATTGGCTGTCATTTGGTGCAGCAGGGCCTTGTAGGGGGGACAGGATACCACCTGATCAATGAGGAGAAGTACAGATAATATCTGGCATTGCATCTTACAAGTTTGTGTCCATGAAGTCAAATGAACATCAGCAAATTGACAGTGTAAACCTGGAATTGAAGGAATTACTCAGGACCTGTTAGGATCTTCAGAATGTGTTCAAGTTTAACTATTACAGAGAACATTGACATCGTCAGAGTCCAGAAATCTGTGGGACAGCTCAGCTGCTGTGTGCTTTGAATAGCCTGGACACAGGAGAACAACATTTTTTGTTTATGGCCTTGTCTTCTCCTGGAGACAGCCTTCTGACAAACGCGACAGCTGGCATCTATATGTAAGGATATCTGAGAATTTACCCTTCAGTAGGTTAAATTGCTTACTTTAATCAAAAAAATCCACAACATCTCCTCCTCTTGTAATGAGACATCACAACAAATAAAACTATGGATGTTAAACTGGTACATGACAACAAATTGCTTTAGTATTTGGAACATTGTTGAAACGTATCTTGACTATTCAGAACCTTAAAATGGTTACAAAACTGTTTCCTTTAATTATTTTTCGTAATATTCTGACTTCTGAAACAATACATTTTGAGTTTTTTTCCCCTGTAAACCATCAACTACTTTGAGACACTTCTTCAAGATGCTTTACTCTTTTAAAACTGCACAAGTCACTGCAAAACATTTTCTATTAATTTCCACAGATTATACTTTTACCCCCATTGTTAACATTTTTCTTATTCTCAATACCATTAACAAAAAGTACTTTTCCCTTTAATATAGTAATTGATATCAATAACACATACGAGGGGCATCCTAGAAATAATGGGACACTCATAATTGTACTGTAAGAAAAATTATCGTATTGCAAACCTTTCAACCATAAATAACAGACAATCACAGGTTAACATTCAGATGGGGCGGTCCCATTCTGTAAATTCAATTGAAACTCTGCTGGGGCAGTCCCAGGCAGATTCACATATGATGTTCACAAACCATTTCTTAACAATCTGCATCCTGTACAAATGTTTCAAGAGTGATGAAGTAGTTTTGGTCATTGTAAACTGAAAAAGAATTAAGCAGCCCACAGTTGGCCCAGCTTAGAACAGATGATGTAGTTGCTGGTCCCTAATACTGGTTTCTTATGCAGTTAAATAGTGAGGCATTAGTGAGGCTGGTGCTGGAGGTGCAGCAGAGGTTGTTTCTGCACCAGTCCTGTGGAGGTTCAGCCAAACTTATGCCTTCTTGGATGAGACAGAAGATATGGTTATTGCATTCAACTTCCCATATACAGATAGCAAGTGGTCCCATATCTGTGTCTGTGATATTTTTGGATGATTTCCGTTTTTGAGAAGATAACTTGTCTTTTATTGCCACAAAGCCTTTTACATTACTTTGACAAATCCAACGCTTTATATTGCTGACTTCTTCTGCAGTTAAGTTAGTCTTGTTTTATTGTTGTCGTGTTAAGCTATTAAAATATCCTCCGGGACTTTTGACAAAGTGATTTTTGGGTCAAGAGATAGCACAATTTTCTGCTTCGACTATGGAGCTGATAATGCACAGATTATGCATTGAATCGTTTTTAATTGGAAACAGAATTTCACAATGACTGTTAGTTTTACTCTAGACTCCTGTGGTTATCAAGCTTTCAAGAATGAGCTTGATTCCTTCGACAGTTTGTTGTTTCAAGTGACAATGGTGTTGATGTAATGGGAAAATCTTTACTTTTAAGCTAAATGACATGTATGTTAGACCTGGTATTTATTAAAATATCAGTTATGAAAGTATTTCTATGGACATCTGGTATAAAGTGATTGTGTTGTTTAGCACCACTCAGTATAAAGGGATTGTGTTATTTAGCCTGCAAATAAACTTACTTTTCTGGTCTGGCCCTCAACTACTGTGCTACCGTGTTAGGTTAATAAACTATTTCTCTGGGAAAACTTGCAAGCATTTAATTGTAGTTCACTTTTAGCTAAAGATTTGTCGATTGTCTTCTACTATTGATCCTAAGTCTTTGGTGTGCACTTAGGTCTTTCGGACCTCCCTCTCCCAGGGCGCAGTCCCAGGCTAGACCCCTTTCCACTGAGGTCTCCGCCCAGGCTCCCCTGGATTGACAACTCAGCCTTCTGCTTCCCAGTGTTTTCTTTTCAAAAACACTGATCACAGAAGCACTACTCGCCTACTAACTCACTCGGTTTCAGCTTGTAGTGGCCTGACTGTACATTGAGCCGAGCGCGGCGGCCATAAAGATGGACTTACTGCCTTTTGCGACCCGACCAGCCGGTGACCCAGTCGATAGCGATCCCCAGTCCATGAAGCAGGACCCTGTAGTGGTTACAAGCCACCCAGTTGGGAACCGACAGTCTGATCCCTACCCCACTTCGCTATGGGCTATAGGAACTTTGACCGTTTTCACCAGCCTTGCCTGTTCACAGAGGTAACCTTTTGAGCCCCTCTGCTAGGTGTGGGCTGTCACCCACGTACCACGCCTGGCCCACACACCTACATGCGACCAGTGCGCCGACTAGACGGTGCCACGGCAGTATGTTCATTCATACTTCATCAGACACGGGGGCCTTCAGTCCTCTCCCCAGCACTATATATCGTCTTTAACGTGCCCTCGGAACTTTGCAATTCCGCCGCCGCCTGTTGTGCACTAGGTTTGGGGTGCCTAATCCCCTTCCCTAGTGCACTTTGCTATTTAAAGACTGTGGTGTAAAGTGTTGGATTGAGGATCATGTAAACAGTTCAGGCAGGAGCGATACCACTTTGGTGGCATCTCACGGCTAAAATTGTCTCTGGTTTTCAGGTGGAAACACTGTTTGCAGTTCATTTGTACTCAGCATTCATTGATTTGGTCTCAGTGTGGGTCATACATACATGTGC
>RPOG01004975.1:0-33292 GCA_008086565.1 Thalassoma bifasciatum | reverse complement strand
CCACCTGACATGGAAATTGTTCCAGTCACCAATGAAGTGAAAAAACCTTTTTTATCAGTATTTCAGAGAAATCTACAAACTTTTCCACTTGGTCACAAATGTCATTTGGGCTCCTCTGGCTGATGCAGTTTCCTGTTTCCTGTTTTATTCTCTTCACTTTAAAATAAAAGTCTAATGTTACGGTTGCACCACCCTGACATTTGACAAGGTGAAAATTACGGGACAAAAGTTTTTTACATTTCTCAACAGCTTTAAAATTCTTTTTATTTGCAAAGAATGTTTTATTTAAAAAGGTTCAAGCATAAAATAATGCCACTGTATTTTTAATTTCCATTTACAATAACTGACATTCAATTTTTAGAGTTTAATTACTGTGGATACTTGTCAGGACGGTTGCACCACCTGACATTTTGGGGGTTTGAGGAACCAAAACACAAAAAAAACGTGATATTTTAATAGTTTAAAGATGTGTTCAAATAACACAGGTTTCATAGAATAAAGAAATACATGTGATGAAATACTCAATTCATGATGGAAGGAAATATTGCACTCGGACACAAAAAAAGGGACGTCACGTCATTGACCCTAATACACATTTGAATTGTACGTTGGGCATAAATATTAAGCATCTTCCTCTAGAATAACAGATCTTACAGTCATAGCAAACCTTCTGCGTTTGTTTTGTTTTGTGCACAGCTAAAACTCCATCTGAGTGATTTTGTGTCTGTGTTTTTTCCAGGATGATCCCAGTGACTCTGGTCCTGAAGGATCCTCATCATCCAGACCAGGATCTGGGCTCTTTGGAGCTGGCTGTGAACCTGACCCCTAAAGACAGTCCTCTAGAGGAGCGACGAGACTCCACGGTAGGTTTACAGCTCCTTAAAACTCTCTGTGGAGCTTAAACTTTGAGTGAAAGAAACCAACAGTTTCAGTTATTTCTCTTCATGCAACGAAGGATATAAACCTTCAGGTGCTTTAAGCTTTAGGACATGCACAAAGTGAGGAGTTTCTTAAATCCCCATCCTAATAATGATTCTTTAAACCTCAAACTTGTTGACTCCTGGTTTATCTCTGCTCATTATGTTGGATTGTTGTTGGAATCAAGATGGACACGCTTTTATTTTGAAAGTCACTGGCTCTTTTTAGGTGGTTTCTGTGCATGACTTCCTGTCCCACTCGATCTTCTTTCTGTAAACTGATTCATCACAGCTCCAATAACCGGCGCCATGCTGTCAAAGAGCAGAGACCGGTGGCGTGCACGGACAATTTGAAGGGCGGGAGTGAAATGAAATAAAAGGCACATACAGCACATGTTTGGGCTCCCAGGAGGACAGTTTATCATGTTTAAAGCAGCCAAAGAGGCAGATTAGTGTGGTTCACCAACCAGGATGGACCTTAGACACACTTTTAGACCTGAAGGGGGCACTGTACAACGGGTTTGGGCTTCTAAGATGCATTTGAGTCTTGTTTTGGCTCCTAAAAGAGGGACCTCTTGTGTACTTTGGCTCTCGAGAGGACAGTTTTAAGTATTTTCGCCACCAAGAGGGCACTATATCCTGGCTTTCAAGGACAATTAGGGTGTATTTTTGCTCCCAAGAGGGCACTTTAGCACATGTTTGGCTTCTGAGAAGGCCCTGTTGCATTTTTTGGCTCCCCATACGTCACTTTAAGGTGTATTTTGGTTCCCTATAGGACACTTTAGGACGTATTTTAGGTCCCGGGAGGACACTTTGGCTCTGTTGTGGCTCCTGTGTGGGCCCTTTAGCGTATTTTGGCTCTCAAGAGGACAATTGTAAGTATTTTCACTACCAAGAGGGCACTGTAGCATGTGATTTGGCTCCCCAAGAGATCACTTTTACATATTCTGGCTTTCAAGGACAATTAAGGTGTATTTTGGCTCCCAAGATGACACTTTGAAGAGTTTTTTTTGCTCCTAAGAGGGCACTTTAGCACATGTTTTGGCTTCTGAGAAGGCCCTTTTGCATATTTTGGACCCTAGAAGGACACTTCACGGTGTATTCTGGCTCCCATGAGGGCACTGTAGCTCAGGTTTGGCTCCCAAAATCACACTTTAACAAATTTTGTCATCCTAAAAGACACTTTAAGGTGTATTTTGGGTTCCTATAGGACACCTCAAGATGTATTTTGGCTCCTGAGATGGACCTTTAGCACAGGTTTGGCTCCCAAGAGAACACTTCAAAGTGTATTTTGGCTCCCAAGAGTGCCCCAAGCCCCCTGCTGTGCACACCACTGGCTGAGAAGCTTGTGGTGTATTTTGGCCGTTAGATACTTGCCCTTGTTTTGTGCGAGCAGCACATTTCTTTTCACTCAGAGCCTTAAAAATGGACGACACATCTGTGTTTATTTATTCTCAGAAGCTACTTTTGATTACATGAGATCTCATGTCAGAGCAATGCTTGGCCCAAACGTGAAGTGTGTGGTTCAACGGACTTAGAGACTCATTAAATGTGTGCTCAGAGGAATTTGGATGATTGCTCAGAAATGTTGTTCAGGGTTCAGTCAATTTACGGTCGCTGCTATGTTCAGGAGCTGCTCAGGTGGAGCAGAGTCATTCTGATGTGAATAAGTTATTTTTCAGCTGTGGTCTCTTCTTTCCTTAAAAAGAGTTTATAAACATTTCAAACAAAGCAGGTTTATTGGTGTCTAACTGGTGGATATGTGGAGCTAATGTACCAGTAATGAAATAAGTGACGGCTGCTTTTTTCTGCACTCATGGTTCAAAAACATGGTGAAAAAACAACAGTGGAGTCTTTTTGTTTTCTCTCTGAGTGAAAAGCTCTGAGCTGCGTTTGTGTTTCTTTCCTGCAGCAGTCAGAGGTTAAGACCTATCGCTGGAAACCGTATGTGAATAAAGTGAGTGTGGAGCTGATGGAGCTGTTGGTGATTTCCTGTAGCTCCACCCTGACAGATCCTGTCCCTCCCATAGCGTCAGATTGTATATCGCTTTAAATCCCTGCTGCATTTCTGATTCATCTCTGAAGCTTTAACCTTCCTTTAGTTGTTGTTAGTCTGTAGTTAGTTTGAAGCTCTGGTAGTTTCCCTTTGAAGTAGGGCTGGGCAATTAATCGCATATTAGATTGAGTCACAATACGTCATTTTGGAATATTCTAATCACAGACACTGTAATATTTCTATAACCTGATGTGTCAAAATATCAGCTACATTTTTTACAGCAGATGTTTTCTGTTCTACACCAGAGTTACTCAACCAAGGAGACAAACTGTTAAAAACTACCTTTACAAAAGAAACTATACAAGTGGAGAAAAGAGGCAAAAATAGTGATAAAACTTAGTATGAGGTGGTAAAAATGGACAAAAAAAGCAACAAAAATTGGCATTTAAATTGGGATAAAACCTGGAAATACTCAAAAAGAACCAGAAATGGTCCAAAAGTGAAAGAAAAGATTAGAAAATGGCCAAAAAGCAACAAAAAATTAGCAAGAAAACTTTGGAGAACATTTCAAATAATTCAGAAAGTAGCAAAAAAATGGTGAAAAGAAGTGACTAAAACAGTGAAAAGTGGTTAAAAATGACTTAAGTCAACAAACATGACAAGAAAGTTGGGGCTTTGCTTGGAAAATAGTCAGTGTGTTGCAATAAAGACAGTGAAAAGTGTCAAAAAGTGGGCTGAAACAACAAAAATTGACAAGAAAATGGTAGGAAGGTATAAAAAGATGCAAAAACAGCAAAGAGAAGCAATAAAATGTAATTTGAGGGAGTAAAAGTTGCCAAAAAGTGGCTTTTTTGATTGGACTAAACCTGGAAATACTCAAAAAGTAGCAAAAATTTGCAAGAAAACTTTGGAGAGAATTAAGAAAAATTCAGAAAGTTGCAAAAATGGTGAAAAAAAAGGGAATAACAGTGAAAAGTGGTAAAAAGAGGCAAAAACAGCAAAAGTCATTGCAAGAAAGTTGGGATTAAACTTGGAAATTAGTCAGTTTGTTGCAAAAAGTGACCAAAAAGAGTAAAAAGTGACTAAAGTAGCCAAAAAATAACAGAAGTACTGTAAACATTTTGAAGGAAACTTAAAAAAAATTCAGGAAGTAGAAAAAAAAGTGAAGAAAAAAGTGGGATAAAACCTAGAAAAACTAATAAAGTGGCAAAAAGAGTGAAAAGGGACTTAAATCACCAAAAAGCAACAAAAATTGGTGAGAACATTTTTTGAGGAAACTTTAAAAGATTCAGAAAGTAGCAAAAATGTCGAAAACGGTGTCGAACAACAGTGAAAAGTTGTTAAAATGGCCAAAGGCAACAAAATAGGCAGGAAAGTTGGGATCAACCTTAGAAAAAAGTTTTAAAAAAGGGTCCAAAAGTGGCAAAAAAGAGTAAAAAAAACGTGACTAAAATGGCCTAAAAGCAACAAAAATAGAAAAAGAATTATGGAAGAAACTTTAAAGAATCCAGAAAGTAGCAAAGATGGTGGAAAAAGGGAGGGAAAACTGATAAAAGTGTTAAAAGTGGCTAGAAAGCAAAAAACAATGCAAGAAAGTTGGGATTAAGCTTGGAAAACAGTTAGTTCGTTGCAAAAAATGGTCCAAAAGTGGCAGAAAAAGGGTGAAAAGTGTAAAAAATGGGCGAAAACAAGAAGAATTGGCAAGAAATTCGGCATGAACCTGAAAAATTGTGAGAAGGTTTCAAAAAATGGTCCAAAAGTGGCAAAATTTGTCCAAAAAGTGACTAAATTGGCCAAAAAAGAAACAAAAATTTGCAAGAAAATTTTTGGAGGAAACTTTGGAAAATTCAGAAAGTAGAAAAAATGGTGAAAAATTGTAAAAATGGTCAGAATCAACGAAAAATGGCAAGAAAATTGGGATCACACTTTGAAAGTAGTCAGTTTGTTGCAAGAAATGGTCAAAAAGTTGCAAAAAGGAGTAAAAAATGGGCAAGAAAATTGGGAGTGAACCTTGAAAATAGTGAGAAAGGTTAAAAAAAATGTTCCAAAAGTGTGAAAAAAGAAAGTAAAAGTGGTTAAAATGTGTAAAAAATCAGTCCCAGTTGTTGTTGTGCTGTAATTAATGTAACTGTTCATGTTCTATAATGTGTTTGTTTAAAAACACATAGAAATAATCACAAAAAAAAAAAAATCACAATTGCAATATAGGAAATAATCATATTCAGAATTAGTTCAGCTTTGAAAATAGAGTCAATATGTGCAGGAATAAAAAGGAAAATGCTTTAAAGTGAATATTGAAGTATGAGAAGATGTTTCCTGAATGTTTCCTCGGCTCAGAAATGACACACAGCCTGACTCTGACATGTTTTATTCAGCGTATTTAAATTAATCATGGGTGTGATTCTCAGTCAGAGCTGCACTCAGAGAGGAGCAGAGATGGAGAGAAATGACAGGAAAAATAAAAACAGATAGAAAGAAAGAGAGAGATGAGGAATAAAGGTGTGACAGAGTCAACAAGCAGCCAAAGAAAAGCTGGAGGAGGATGAAGAGGATAAACTCAGGGGATCAGAGATAATGAGAACATGGATATTCTGCAGCAGCGGGGAGTGATTCCTCTCTGTGTCTATTTTCAGATGCTTTATTTATGGAGCTTAAGTCAGGATGCCCACCTCCCTTTTTTTCAGAGAGGAGAAAAAAACCCGCCCTGTAGCTCCCTCTAGTGGCAGCACCAGTGTTTTTCAGTTGGAATAATGTGTTTTGATGTATGTTCAGACCATGCTGCTCAGGAGATCCTGGAAACGATCCACAAAGGTAAAAACTTCATCACTGTCATCGTCCTCTTCATCTTCATCATCGTTTGTGTCGTCGCAGCTTCATCCTTCAACTCCACCTCTAAAACCGTCACTGTGTTGATGTTTAAGGAAAGAAGATCAGAGCCACTGAGCTTCTTTTAAAGGGAGGTAGAAAAAAGACAACTACGTATTTTATTGTATATAAATTTTAATGAAGATTTCATGAAGAAGTTTTTTTTATGAATAAATTTGATGCCAGAATTATAGAACACTGACTGTAATCTTTAGATCACAATTTTGCCAAAAAGGTCAAAATTCTAGAAACTCAGAGCTCTGGAATTCAAGCTGGAATCATGAACCTGGAACCACGAAATCATTTCCAAAAAATTATTTTATTGTATAGATACAAGGTACAAATAAATAAATTAAGATACAAATACACATAATAATGTTTAAAATGTTAAACTCGGTTAAGTTTTAAAGGAAGTTAAAACAGTTGAGATAATCATATGTGAAAAAAAAACTCCCATAGGAAGGCATATTATTTGCCTGTGGGTAGCATGACCTTAAAAATAACAACAACCTGAAATGTGCTTAAAAAAAAAATGCAAGAAGATCCCAAATTTTCAAAAATTGTTGAAAATGTAACAGAAGTGCTGAGCTTGAAATGTAAAAAAATAATAAATAAATAAAGTAAAACCCAAAATATAACAACTGCATCAGAATGTAACATGTAAACAAACTTTTAACGGCTTAACATCTGTTACATTTTTGACCAGTTATCACATTTTGGGTTTTATTTCTTTTTTTTTTGGTGACATTTTGGGTCATTGTTACGAATGGGGTTCCAAAAAAACAATGTATAGCAGCCGTACTCATCGGGTTAGAGGTGGGCCTCAGTTATTTTTCAGCTTTAAAAGTGGGATTTGGAAAAGGTTGGGAACCACTGCACTAGAGCTCACACTTAATGTTATATCAGTTTTTATTAAGAAAAAAGTTAGAATTCTGAGGGGGAAATCACAATTTTATTTTGAATGTCAGAATTCTAGAAATATGAATTTAATATAAGAGTCAGATTTCTGGAAAAAGCTCAGGATTCTAGAGCCCCTATCCTGAGGTTGAAGCCAGAGTTCTAGAATTCTCAGACTAAAGCCAGAATTCTAGAATTCTGAAATTCCAGAGTTCACCCTTTTTTTGTTGCGTAAGTTTTGTTTGAGATTAAAGTGAAAAAAATTACAGGGAAATTACAGTTTATTTCAAAAATGTCAGAATTCTAGAACCCCTACTTTGATATAGGAGTCAGAGTTCCAAGAAATCAGAATTCTAGAACTCTTATCCTAAGATTAAATTCAGAGATCTAGAATTCCAACTCAAAGACCGGAATTCTGGAACTCTGATAGTCTAGATTTGGGGGGGGGGCAGATTTTTTTTCAATATGTCAGAATTCTAGTAATCTGAATTTAATATAAGAGTCAGATTTCTGGAAAAAGCTCAGGATTCTAGAGCCCCTATCCTGAGGTTAAAGCCAATATTCTAGAATTCTGAAATTCCAGAATTCACCCTTTTTTGTTCTATAAGTTTTGTTTAAGATTAAAGTCAGAATTCTAAGGGGGGAAAAAAACAGATTTTTTCTGATATTTCAGAATTCTAGAAATCTGACTGTAATATGAGAGTCAGATTTGTGAAAACACTCAAATTATGGAACCCTTACCCTGAGATTAAAGTTTGAATTCTAGAATTCTGACCCAAAGCTAGAATTGTAAAACTCTAAAATTCCAGAATTCACACTTTTTTTTTATGTCATATGAGTTTTGTTTAAGATTAAAGTCAGAATTCTAAGGGGGGAAAAACCCCAGATTTTTTCTGATATGTCAAAATTCTAGACTGTAATATGAGAGTCAGATTTCTGAAAACGCTCAAATTCTGGAACCCTTACCCTGAGATTAAAGTTTGAACTCTAGAATTCTGACTCTAAAGCTAGAATTCTAAAACTCTAAAATTCCAGAATTCACACCTTTTTTATGTCACTTAGGTTTTGTTTGAGGGAGAGAAAAAACCCAGATCTTTTTTTTTTTTATGTCAGCGTTCTTAAAATCTGACTGAAATCACAGAATCCCTTTTCTGAAAATGCTCAGAATTCTAGAATCTTGGAGTCCTGGGATTCAAGCATTAATGTCAGAATTCTAGCACTATTTTCCTGAGATTCAAGTTGAGTTCTAGAATCTTGACTCAAATTCCAGAACTCTGAGATTCTAGTACATACACTTGTTTTTCAAAACAGAAGGAAAATATAAGTTTCCTTATTTTCTAGAGTCCAAACCTCCCAAAAAGAAACTCAGTGTCTTTAACCTTTTCTGTAGTTGCTCGTTGCAGCGCGAGAATCTCATCTTTGTCGCCCTCCATGTTGTATTTGCGTCGTTCAAATACAAGTTTAAAGTGTTGTGATTTTTTCCTTCTATTGTTGAGTCTGGTTGTTTGTTATCGCTGCTTTTACGTCAGTTTGCTCGTTTCCAGAAAGGCTTCTCTATCTTAAACTGAATCTATAGATTGATTTGTTGATCTGAAGTTTAAAAATATCAGATTTACATGCCCATGATTAGATCCTCAAACTATTTCATACGGTCAGGAACTTAGTGATTAAATGTAAAGAGGTTAAATGTAAAGGTAAGTGTTTGCATTTGGGTCAATGACAAAAAGAGGGTCTAAAAACGTATTTTTGAAAAGTTCTTTGAAAATGGATAAAATCATATTTCTGAGAGAAGAATTATGTTTTCTAACAGATTTCAGTAGTTGACCAACATTTCAAAGTTTTTAGGTTCATTATTTTTTAGTATTTTTAATTTGAGCACCCAAAAATGTCAGGTGGTGCAACCAAATATATGAAAATATATTTATATGTTCCTGTTATTTTTTCTGTGTGAAATTATTGGCAAGTATCTCTCAAGTGTCTGTAGTGACTCATACATTTTCATTTTGTGTGTTTCATTTCTTTTATTTGTGAATAAGATAAANAAGCATAAAATAATGCCACTGTATTTTTAATTTCCATTTACAATAACTGACATTCAATTTTTAGAGTTTAATTACTGTGGATACTTGTCAGGACGGTTGCACCACCTGACATTTTGGGGGTTTGAGGAACCAAAACACAAAAAAACATGTTATATTTTAATAGTTTAAAGATGTGTTCAAATAACACAGGTTTCATAGAATAAAGAAATACATGTGATGAAATACTCAATTCATGATGGAAGGAAATATTACACTCAGACACAAAAAAAGGGGACGTCACGTCATTGACCCGTTTATGTTTAATAGTGTTAGAGCTTTCATTAATTAGAAGCTGAATCTTTGCCTTCTAGACTTTTCCCGCGCTTTCCTCTGCTTCCAAGATTATTCTACAGCAAACTGAACGACTATAGCTGATAAATTGCAAATTTAAAGCAAAAAAAAATCGACTTTTGTGTCAGCTTTTTCTGCTTTTCTGTTGTTTTTATTCACTTATAAAGATCTAAAATGAAGTTATATGCTCTATATCCAATATGTTCACTGATTTATGACAGATTTTTATTAAAACTTGCATAATAACAGAAAAAAGTAAATCGTGAGTGTAATTCCTCAAAACTTTGGGGAACTTCATGCTGACTTTAATTTAATTTTTCCAACTCTATGGTCAAGAGGGAATAAACCTCATAGTGTAATAATATCATAAAACCATCGATAGTTTTTTGTGATATTTAAAAAAGAAGAATGAAGAGTTGGATATAGATTTGAGGATAAACTTGAATTAAAACACTCAGACAAGATGAAATAGAGCAGCAGAGCTTTTGGATAAGAGGTGACCTGTTGTTTAAGGAGTGTGTACCTCTGTGTGTGTGTGTGTGTGTGTGTGTGTGTGTGTGTCAGCAGCAGCAGTCCTTGCGTCTCTCTGAGCTCCATCGTAAGTCTCAGCTGTGGCGAGGAATCGTCAGCATCGCTCTGATCGAAGGTCGAAACTTGATCCCCATGGACCCCAACGGGCTGAGCGACCCCTACGTCAAGTTCAGGCTGGGGCCCCAGAAATACAGGAGCAAGGTGCGCTGACCTCTGACCTCTGACCCCTCTGACCTCTGACCTCTGAGCTGTGAAGAGTCAGAGGTTTTAAAAATGTAGTTTCACAAACAAAAACAAACTTGTGTGTGTGTGTGTGTGTGTGTGTGTTGGTTTTTAGACGGTGCCAAAGACGCTGAGTCCTCAGTGGAGGGAGCAGTTCGACCTCCACCTGTACGAGGAGTCAGGCGGCGTCCTGGAGATCACGGTGTGGGACAGAGACACGGGGAGGAGAGACGACTTCATCGGACGGTCAGTTCAGTCTCATCTTTGTTTTCCAAACCACCTACAAGACAAGGGACGTCATAACTGAAACAGTGTGTGAAAACAAATTTTAGGTGTAATGATTGACAATAAGCTGAAATGGAAATCTCATATAAAGACTGTCTCAACCAACATATCTGTAAAAGGCCCAAGATTTCTTAAACCAGAAAATTCTGTACATTAGTGCTGGGCAAGTAATCGCCAATTTAAATGAATTGTAATATGTCCCTTTGCAATATTTTTTTAATCTGAAATATCTGAGAATACCAGATCAACTATTTTTGCAGCAGATGTTTTCTGTTCTACACCAGAGTTACTCAACCAAAGAGACAAACTGTTAAAAACTACCTTTACTAAAGAAACTATACAAGTGGAGAAAAGAGGCAAAAACAACAAAGAGGAGCAATAAAACTTGGTTGCTCTTATCAGGGCCTGTACTCTGTCCAAGGACAAGGTGGCAACAATCTACACTGACTCACGCTATGCATTTGGAGCAGCCCATGATTTTGCACAGATCTGGAAAATGAGAGGTTTCCTGACATCATCAGGAAAGCCAATAAAACATCACCAATTAATCAGTGAATTACTTGATGCTATTATGCTTCCAAAACAGCTTGCTATTGTTAAATGTGAGGCTCACACCTCAGGATCTGATCCTGTTTCATGTGGTAATGCGCGGGCTGACAATGCAGCTAAACAAGCAGCCATTTCCACTTCCTCTATGGTACAACAGTGAACCTCCCTACGACCAAACAATCCAACTATTTTGCCTTCCTTTAATGATGTCGCGGATATGCAAAACCGTGCTGTACTATCCCTCTTCTTACAAACCCACGCATTTCCAACATAAGTCTTGGTCCTCAGACCGAACACCGAGGTGGGACTACCAGCAGGACAAACAGGAGCAAGGGAGGAAGTACATAACCGGGTACAACCACACGGCCCCACACATGTAGGGAAAGGGGGGATAAATGAAATCATTCGATCCCAATGGTTTGCGCCAGGCATTACACAGGTCTCACAGTTATTGATAGACAGATGCCTAACATGTCAGCAAACTAGGAAGAAGGACAGCTCCATAAAACATGACCATCTACCACCACCATCAGGACCTTTTGTAAATATGCAAATAGATTTTGTACATATGCCAAGTTGTCAAGGCTACAAACACTTGTTGGTTATCACAGATATGTTCTCCAAATGGGTNAAGAATGTTTGGGTGCGTAAAGGTTGTATTCAGAACCAGGAGTCTGGCTTGTGGCTCCACCCTGATGGTCGTCCTGTTTGTCCTCGTTCCCTCCTTCATGTATTGGCCCATGTTGCACACGGCCCCACACATGTAGGGAAAGGGGGGATAAATGAAATCATTCGATCCCAATGGTTTGCGCCAGGCATTACACAGGTCTCACAGTTATTGATAGACAGATGCCTAACATGTCAGCAAACTAGGAAGAAGGACAGCTCCATAAAACATGACCATCTACCACCACCATCAGGACCTTTTGTAAATATGCAAATAGATTTTGTACATATGCCAAGTTGTCAAGGCTACAAACACTTGTTGGTTATCACAGATATGTTCTCCAAATGGGTGTTCTCAATAGTGACAGAGGCCCGGCATTTGCAGCAAAGATAACACAGCTTTTAGCAGCAGCACTAGGGTTTCAGTGGCAGTTGCATGTTCCCTATCATCCACAGAGCTCAGGTTTGAGGTGGTAAAAATTGGCATTTAAATGGGGATAAAACCTAGAAATACTCAAAAAGTGGGCAAAAAAGTGACTAAAATGAAGAGAAAAAAATTAGCAAGAAATTTTTTGGAGGAAACTACAAAATTTAGAGAGAAGCAAAAACAATGAAAAGGTGACAAAAAACATTGAAAATGGTAAATATTTGACAGAATCAACAGAAAATGGCAACAAAGTTTGGATTCAACGTGGAAAAGTTAATAAGTTGCAAAAAATTGTCCCAAAGTGGCAGAAAAAGAATGGAAAGTGTCAAAATGAGCAAAAACAACAAGAATTGGCAAGAAAATTGGGAATGAACCTGGAAAATAGTGAGAATGTATCAAAATTGTTCCAAAAGTGTGAAAAAAGAAGGTAAAAGTGGTTCAAATGTGTAAAAATCAGTCCCAGTTGTAGTGGTAGTGGGTTGTTGTTGTTGTGCTTTAACTAATGAAACTGTTCATGTTCTACAATGAGTTTGTTTAAAAACAGAGAAGATGGGAAACTAGAAATAATCACAAAAGAAAAAACGCAATTGCAATAAAGGAAATAATGATTGCAATTAGATGATTTGTGCAAATTTTTCCTGCAGCTGTCAGTTAGACCTCTCCACGCTCACGAAGGAGCAGACTCATCACCTGGAGCTGCAGCTGGAGGAGTCGCGAGGTTACGTGGTTCTCCTGCTCACGCTCACGGCCTCCTCACACGTCTCCATCGCCGACCTCTCCATGACGCCGCTGGACGACCCGCAGGAGCGGCGGGAGATCCTGAAACGATACGTAAGCAGCACAGATCACATCATGAGTCAAAGAGGAGTCTGAAACAGAGGAGTAACTCTGTGTGTGTGTGTGTGTGTGTGTGTGTGTGTGTGTGTGTGTGTGTGTGTGTGTGTGTGTGTGTGTGTGGGTGTGTCCGTTCTGCAGGGCGTGCTGAAGTCCTTCTCCAACCTTAAAGACGTGGGTTTGGTGCAGGTGAAGGTGATGAGAGCTGAGGGACTGATGGCAGCAGACGTGACCGGTGAGAAAACACACACTCTGAGCTTCACACACACACACACACACACACACACACACACACACACACACACACACACACACACACACCTGTTCTCATACCTGACGCTGTGACATCACGACCTTTGTTCCAGGTAAGAGTGACCCGTTCTGTGTCCTGGAGCTGAACAACGACCGACTGCAGACTCACACTGTTTACAAAAACCTGAACCCAGAGTGGAACAAAGCCTTCACTTTGTGAGTGAAACAAAAATAATCTTTATCTGTTTCTGTTTCCAACACTTTAACCAGATTAAAAATCTGTTGCACTGATCTGAACAGAAAAACTGGAGATGATGAAGTTCTCTCAGATGAATTAATTTCAATTAAACACTTTATATGAGTTTATTTTTTCACATTTTCATTCTTTTTTTCATCCTTTTCTTTGACTGTAAACATTAACACACTTGATGTTAAGCTTTTGTTTTGTTAAATGAATATTAGAACAGAAAGATTATGTAGAATAGAATGTAATCAAACACACGGTAAAATCGAAGAAAATAACATGTTTTGTATTTAAAGTGACTGTGAGGAGAATCTGTATGACGGGGATTACAACGACTCCTTTGGTCAGAGGACTCGTGCAAACTGTCGTGGAAAATAAACGGAGATTGCATCATCTTTTTAACTCTACTTTACTCTATTTGACAAATTTTTCCATCACTTTTTACCAAGAATTGAAGTACTTCAATTTATGCTGGTATCTGTAGAGCCACCTAAGGGTCATGGTGATATTTTTTTTTAGAAGACCCCTAACAAAAATTTTGTGTCCCCTCATAAAACTTTCATGTCCCTTGCTGCAGTTTTGCATTTCCTCACATTTGTTTTGCGTTCCCTCGCAGTAGGTCCACATTCCCTTACAATGCTTTTACATTCCCTCATTTTTGTTTTGCATTCCAAAACAGAATTTTTGCATTTCCTTGCAGCAGTTTTAGGATACGCAATATTTATGTGTTCCTTCACAATACTTTAGGGTTACCTTGTAATAATTCTACAATCCCTTACAATAGTTATGGGTCAATGACGTGACGTCCCCTTTTTTTGTGTCCGAGTGCAATATTTCCTTCCATCATGAATTGAGTATTTCATCACATGTATTTCTTTATTCTATGAAACCTGTGTTATTTGAACACATCTTTAAACTATTAAAATATAACATGTAAAAAACACAAAACCAAGGAGTTTGGGGGTTTTACAGTCCACCACGTTCCGTCCTGACAAGTATCCACAGTAATTAAACTCTAAAAATTGAATGTCAGTTATTGTAAATGGAAATTAAAAACACAGTGGCATTATTTTATGCTTGAACCTTTTTAAATAAAACATTCTTTGCAAATAAAAAGAATTTTAAAGCTATTGAGAAATGTAAAAAACTTTTGTCCCGTAATTTTCACCTTGTCAAATGTCAGGGTGGTGCAACCGTAACATTAGACTTTTATTTTGAAGTGAAGAGAATAAAACAGGAAACAGGAAACTGCATCAGCCAGAGGAGCCCAAATGACATTTGTGAGCAAGTGGAAAAGTTTGTAGATTTCTCTGAAATACTGATAAAAAAGGTTTTTTCACTTCATTGGTGACTGGAACAATTTCCATGTCAGGTGGAACAACCAATGTAATAATGTGAAATGTTATTTTAACATCAAATTATTGATCTTATTCACAAATAAAAGAAATGAAACACACAAAATGAAAATGTATGAGTCACTACAGACACTTGAGAGATACTTGCCAATAATTTCACACAGAAAAAATAACAGGAACATATAAATATATTTTCATATATTTGGTTGCTCCACCTGACATTTTTGGGTGCTCCAATTAAAAATACTAAAAAATAATGAACCTAAAAACTTAGAAATGTTGGTCATCTACTGAAATCTGTTAGAAAACATCATTCTTCACTCAGAAATATGTTTTTTATCCATTTTCAAAGAACTTTTAAAAATACTTTTTTAGACCCTCTTTTTGTCATTGACCCATATAGAGTGGGATAATGAAGATTAAAATTGCACCAAATAGAACATAATGCGTTAGAATTGAAAAGGAAAAAGAAAAGAAATTTATGGATAGAATAAACTGCAATGGGATATAAATTAATTGACTCTGATGCAACAAAATAGAATTTATAAGAATAAAATGTAACATGAGATTATAGAATAGAATGGAATTAAAAGGAAAACAAAGGAAGAAAATGGAAAGGAATGACAGAATAAAATTGATAGATTTATATTTTATTATATTTTAGAATAAATGTCTTAGATTGGAAAGGTATAGAACGGAATAGAATAGACTAAAGTAGAGTGGAATAGACTGTATTGGAGTGTGGTACAAAATAGAATTGACTACAATAGAATAGAAGTTGACTCAAATGTATTAGAAGAGAATAGAATAGAATGTGTTCGTAGGGAATAGATTTGATTGAGTTGTAATGAAATAGATTACAAGAGAATAGAATGGACTAAATGAAAGTAAAATGGAATGAAATCAAATATAACAGAGGGTATGTTTGTTTGGTATAGAATCAAATCGAATAGAATGTATACTCGCTCTCTGACCTGGTTCTGCGTCGTCTCTGATCGTCTTTGCTTCAGTGTCTCCAGGAAAGTGTGTCAGCCAAATGCGTGACCGGATGCTCCACATTTCATCTAATCCATCTTATAAAACCTTCAGCTGTCGGTTCACACAGTGTAAACAGAGCTGAGGAAGGAAAACACCTTTACAAATACATTATTCAAATTAGAAAAGTCCTAAAAGGANGTGGAGAATGATTCAGTATTCTGAGGGGAAAAAACATTTTTTTTCTAAAATATCAGAATATCTAGAAACCTGAATTTAATATAGAAGTCAGAATTCTGGGAAAAAGAGCAGAATTCCAGAAACTCTTAGCCTGAGATTTAAGTCGGAGTTCTAGAATTCCGACTCAAAAGTCAGAATTCTAGAACTCTGAGATTCCAGAATTCGCACTTTTTTTTTTTTTTTTTTTTTTTTTTAATATATAACTTTTCATTGAGATTATTGTCAGAATTCTAGAGAAGTGTTTCATCTTCTAAAAAAGCACTTTAGGGGCTGATTTTCCTGCATTTTACTCACTTTATTTTTCTTTTTTGACACTTTTGGACCATTTGTTTGCTATATTCTCACTATATATAAGGCTCACCCCCAATTTTCTTGCCAATTTATATTATATTAATTCGAGATAGGAGTTAGATTTCCAAAAAATGCCCAGAATTCCAGAACTCTTACCCTGAAATAAAAGTTGGACTTCTGGAATTCTGACTTTAAAGCCAGAGTTCTACAACTCTGATATTCGTGAATTCACGCCTTTTTGTGTTTTATAAGTTTGGTTTGAGATCATAGTCAGAGGTCTGAGGAGGGAAACAAAATGGTTTTGTCTCAAAGTTCAGAATTCTAGAAACCTAGATTTAATATAGGAGTCAAAGTTTTGAGAAAATATCAGAATTCTGGAACTTTAAGCTTGACATTAAATGTGATATTCCGGAATTCACACGTGTTGTTCAAACACAAAAGTTTCAAGTGAGATTCATGTCAGAATTCTAGAAAATCTGACCAATATGTGGAAGTCACAGTCCTGAAAAAGCTCAGAATTCTAGAATCAGTATCGAGACCTTAAGATCTAATAATCTTATCTAATCTAATTAACCTAATAATAATCTAGAAAATAAGATTGAGAATCGAACTCTAATTTAGACCTCAAGATCTTAAGACTGAAAACTCTTGAGGTCTTAAGTGTGAAAAATCAGTTTATACCCCCCCCCCCACTGTGCTGTGTATAATAAAATTTACAGTCTTAAGTGTCACCAAAAAAGCTCAGAAGAAGCTCAAGCATCAGCGTCAGAATTCTAGAGCTCTGAATTGAATGCTGGAGAATTTGCATTTCCTTGCAGCAAATGCGTTGAAATGCTGAAGCTGAGGAAAGTCAAGTGTGAGAATGTGAAAAAAATTGCTGACAGAAGTTAGAAGAACTGGCAAACTGTTGAGCCTGTGTAGTGATTTTGCTTAATGCAGTAAAACACGGCTGAAAATGTAAAACACAACATAATAAAGTAGAATATCAATATGTTAACTCTTACCCTGAGATTAAAGTGTTCATTTTATTCTCACCAGTTTTCAACTTTATTCTTGTAAGTTTAGACACTCTATTCTCGTTAAGTCACGACCTTATTCTCCTAAGTTTACGACTTTGTTCTTGTAAGTTTTTAACTTTATTCTTGTAAGTTTACAATTAAATTACATTTTCTCTTAAATTTTCGACTTTTTTCTAGTAAGTTCACAACTTTAATATCATAAGTTTATGACTCTTAAAGTAAGTTTATAACTTTATTATTGTCAGCTTTTAAACTTTATTCTTGTAAGTTATCGACTCTATTCCCATCACTTTTTTTCACTTTATTCTCTTAAGTTTACAACTTTGTTCTCGTCAGTTTATGACTTTATTCTCATCAATTTATGACTTTATTGTCATGAGTTTACTAGTTTACTCCTGTAAGTTTACAACCTTATTCTCGTAAGTTTGTGACTATATTCCCCTAAATTCATGAATTTATTCTCGTCAGTTTTTAACTTTATTCTCATAAGTTTACGACCTTATTCTTGTAGCTTTACAGCCCTTTTTCTTGTAATTTTGCGACTTTATTGTCATAAGTTTACGACTTTATTCTTGTAAATTTACGAGATTTATCTTCTAAGTTCCCTTTTTTGTTGTACTTTTTAGCATGGCCCTAATTTTGTTGTACAAAAAGACCCATCTTTGACTCTTAATTTGTTTAATAAAACTCGTTATCTTTGTCCGTGTCCAGGTGAAAGCTGCTCTGAGGACGGTTGTTCCTGCAGAACAGAAATACATCGAGGAGGAGCCAAAAGTCTCCAAACAGGTGTCGTATCTCTCTGAAGTGTCATCTTAACTCTACATTTTAAAGTCTTACGCAGATGTGTAACTTCTTCCTTGTGTCTTTCAGTTGCTCCAGCAGAATTTTAACCGTGTGAAGAGGTGCATCATGGTCCTGATCAGCTATGGGACGTATATAAACAGCTGCTTCGAGTGGGAGTCTGCGCAGAGGAGCATCGTCTCCTTCGGGGTACGTGACCAAAGACTCTGATCTCATCAAAGTGTCATCAGCAGGAGTTAATAATGGTTTTTGTAAATGTTGTTTCAGCTCTTCGTGGTTGTGGTCTGGAACTTCGAGCTCTACATGCTTCCTCTGGCTCTGCTGCTGCTGCTCGTCTGGAACTATTTCTTCTCCTCCAGCAGAGACATGACCGACATGGTGAGCAGATATCACCAAAATAAAAGCAGTTAATCCATAAGAATGATCGTTTTTCTAAAAGAAGCCTGATTCCTGTAACTCTCTCCTCCCTCTTTAGTCCATGGAGGCCATGTTTGAGTGGGAGGAGGATGAAGACGACAAAGAAGACAAGGTAGAGTCTTTGTTCNGTTTTATTTAAAAAGGTTCAAGCATAAAATAATGCCACTGTATTTTTAATTTCCATTTACAATAACTGACATTCAATTTTTAGAGTTTAATTACTGTGGATACTTGTCAGGACGGTTGCACCACCTGACATTTTGGGGGTTTGAGGAACCAAAACACAAAAAAACATGTTATATTTTAATAGTTTAAAGATGTGTTCAAATAAGACAGGTTTCATAGAATAAAGAAATACATGTGATGAAATACTCAATTCATGATGGAAGGAAATATTGCACTCGGACACAAAAAAAGGGGACGTCACGTCATTGACCCAGGAACATCTTTTGGTTCCCAAGAGGAAACTAAAACATGTGTTTTGGCTCTCAGGAGTTTCAGTTTCTCATGTTTTAACCAACCAAAGAGGAAGATTTGTCTGGCTCACAAACCATGAGGGAACTTTAGTGCTTGTTTCTCAACAATTGGCCCACCCCATTAAAACGCCACTGAATAAATGTGTTTTACTTGAGGCACTAACACTGATTTTTTTATCATTTCTTTCAGGAGTCGGAGCATAAGGGCTTCATGAATAAACTTTACGCCATCCAGGACGTGTTCATCAGCGTGCAGAGCGCTCTGGATGAAGTGGCCTCGTACGGAGAGAGGATAAAGAAGTAGGTTTCAGGAACCTGGTGTTCCCACACTCCTCACCTTTAAACTTTTACTTCCACAGCCTTTGCTGTTAAGATTGAGTCTCAGTTTTCTAAAAATTCATTAATTCTTTTTGCACGTCAAGGAGCTAAAACCCTGACAGGAGATGAGTGGAAGTTATTCAAACTTTAATAGGTGTATGTCAGAGATTATCAAACGCTGAAATGAAGCTGCAAAGGTTTGTTTTACCTCTAAGGCAAAGAGGTAAAACTCAGTGTCTTCAATTTGCAATCAGACAATATTTGTGAGGAAAGCTTTTCAAAGTGCAGTTTAAAAACTGTTCAGTGCTCGTAAATGTTTTTAAATCTGCTTTCAGCCCTTTGTTTCTTTGTTAAGGGAAGAGTTTCATAAATAATTTTAGTTGTTAACATTATAAACGTATGATAAAAATTGTACGAGGTGAAGTTTGTGTTTTGTTTCCATTCAAAACATTTGTATTACAAAGCAAACTTTCAGAATTCTGTGTCAAAATGATGAATTTATGATCCAAATTTTCAGTGTAAAAAAACTGAATTTAAAGAAAATGTTTCTGCAAACTTAAATTTTAGGATTTTAATAAGCTTTCTGGTCAGATCATCATGTTTTTCCTCTTGTTTTCGTGCAGCACGGTGAACTGGACAGTGCCTTTCCTCAGCTGCTTGGCGATCACTGCCTTATGTTTAGCCACAGTTCTGCTCTACCTCATACCGCTGCGGTACCTGGTACTGGCCTGGGGTGAGTCCTGCTTGAAACTATTAAAATTATTTTATCACGATGAATACTGCAAAAATATTAAAAATTTTAAAAAATCAGATATCACTTCAACTTTAAGAGATATTTGACATTTTGTTCAAAATTCAGCCCATTGAAATGAATGGGGGAATGGTGCATCTTTTTCAAATGCTCAAGCTCATCCATGCGTTCTCATAGAAACTCTATTTAACCTCCAAGAAGCTCATTTATCTTCATTTATCTTCATTTTTTATATGTTTTGGGGGCTTTTGTGTCTCCGTACATGAGGCACCTGCTTTAACCACGAGGCCAAACCCACAGCTCTGTTTTTATTCAGACTCTCACACTAACAGAGAGATTTTCAAACTCCAAAATCTGATTTATTTTCACTCTGCAGGTGTGAATAAGTTTACCAAGAAGCTTCGAGATCCGTACATGATCGACAACAACGAGCTCATAGACTTTTTATCCAGAGTGCCATCAGATGTTCAAGTGGTGAGTTTGGATTTTTGCA
Source organism: Thalassoma bifasciatum (assembly GCA_008086565.1). Taxonomy (NCBI): domain Eukaryota; kingdom Metazoa; phylum Chordata; class Actinopteri; order Labriformes; family Labridae; genus Thalassoma; species Thalassoma bifasciatum. The sequence continues at coordinate 13,099 of RPOG01004975.1, read as the reverse complement.
ATTGCAATTTTATGTGATTATTTCTAGTTTCCCATCTTCTCTGTTTTTAAACAAACTCATTGTAGAACATGAACAGTTACATTAATTACAGCACAACAACAACAACCCACTACCACTACAACTGGGACTGATTTTTACACATTTTAACCACTTCTACCTTCTTTTTTCACACTTTTGGAAAAAAAAATTGATACTTTTTTCACTATTTTCCAGTTTAACTCCCAATTTTTGCCCATTTTTGTCACTTTTGGACCATTTTTCTTGCAACAAACTGATTATTTCCCAAGTTTCATCCCAACTTCTTGCCCTTTTGGCCATTTTTTTTTACCATTTTTCACTGGTTTTCGTCACTTTTTTCACCACTTTTGCTACTTTCTAATTCTTTTAACTAACTTCCAAAGTCATTTTAGTCACATTTTACTCTTTTCTTGCCACTGTTGCACCATTTACTTGCTACTTTTTGAGTATTTCAAGGTTTTATCCTAATTTAAATTCCAATTTTTGCCCATTTTTGACACTTTTGGACCATTTTTCTTGCAACAAACTGATTTTTTCCCAAGTTTTATCCCAACTTCTTGCCCTTTTGGCCATTTTTTTTTTTTACAATTTTTCACTGGTTTTTGTCACTTTTTTCACCACTTTTGCTACTTTCTAATTCTTTTAACTTACTTCCAACATCAACAACAACAACCCACTACCACTACAACTGGGACTGATTTTTACACATTTAAACCACTTTAAACTTCTTTTTTCACACTTTTGGAACATTTTTTTGATACTTTCTCATTAATTACTCTGAATTTTCTTGCCAATTTTTGTCGTTTTTTCCAATTTTTGACACTTTTTACCCTTTTTTGGCCACTTTTTGACCATTTTCTGCAACAAACTGACTTTTTTCCAAATTCAATCCCAACTTTCTTTCGATGACTTTTGCTGATTGGCCATTTAATAACGCTTTTCACTGTTTTTTCATCACTTCCTTCACTTTTCTTTTGCTACTTTCTGTATTTTTTAAAGTCCCCTCCAAAATTTTTCTTGGTACTTCTGTTGCTTTTTGTCTATTTTAGTCACCATTTACTCTTTTTTGCCACTTTTTGCAACAAACTGACTATTTTCCAAGTTTAACCCCAACTTTCTAGCAATGACTTTTGATTATTGGCCATTTTTACCACTTTTCACAGTTTTTTGTCACTTTTTTCATCATTTTTGCTTCTCACTTAATTTTTTTAAATTACCTCCAAAATTTTTCTTGCTAATTTTTGTTACTTTATGGATGTTTTAGTCACTTTTCACTCTTTTTTTGCCACTTTTGGACCATATTTTTGCACCTTTTTGAAAATTTCCAAGTCTTACCACAATTTTAACAACAATTTTTGTTGCTTTTTGGCAATTTTTACTCCCTCAAACTAAGTTTTATTGCTCCTCTTTGCTGTTTTTGCCTCTTTTTACCACTTGTATTGTTTCTTTTGTAAAGGTAGTTTTTAACAGTTTGTCTCTTTGGTTGAGTAACTCTGGTGTAGAACAGAAAACATCTGCTGCAAAAACTGTAGCTGATATTTTGACACATTTCAGGTTATAGAAATATTTCACTGTCTGTGATTAGAACATTGCGACCCCTAATCCCTTCATATAATCTTTAATTTTTTGAGTTTTCACACCTTCCTGACTGTGTTGTCGTATTTTCAGATGCAGTATCGTGAGCTGAAGACCGACCCGGGTCAGAGTCCAAACAAACGCAGGAGGACCAACCCGAGTTAGCTGCCGCCCCCCCCGCCCCGTCTACATCACCCCTCTTTAACTGTACACACTGTAAACTACGTTATTTATATATTTCTGCTATATTTTCATTATATCCAGAAGTTCTACGTGTTGAGTTCTTTTTTGTTTTGTTACCGGGGAAAAGTTTATTTTCTAAATCCTGTACAAAATGTTTTTAATATCTTTTATTTTCTGTACACACACACACACACACACACACACTCACAGGATGTATATGTGTTAATAATGTATGCTTTGAATGTAAAGAGTGTGCATGCCTGATGGTGCTGCTGCTGTTGCATGGAGTCGTTGCATCTCTGTTTTATATTTCTCTCTTTTTTTTTTTTTCTCGTGCGCTGTTTTTACCTCCAGTGTGTCGTCTGTGTCTGATGTGACTTTAATATAGAGTTGCATGATTTTACTGCCACTGTTACTACATGTATGACGATATTTACACGCTCAGAAATCAAGACTTTATATGCAAAACATCTCAAATCTGCAGAACATTTACAGTAGCATGTCAAACAATGAAAAAAAAAACGTCCTTAATGTGCTTTGTGGAAAAAGCTTTTACAGCCAAGGAGCAATGAAAAACGTTTTTAACTTCTTTTTTTACTTTTTAGTCATAATTTAAAGGGGCATTCCACCATTTTGGTCACTTTGAAGGGCTGCACAGCTCGCGGAAACACTTGAGAAATTTTATTTTTAATCCTGATTTAAACATTTCTGCAGAGGAATAACTTTTTCCAAGTCTTCCTAATAGCGTTTTCATAATCCTCTGTAACTCCGCCCTCACTCCTCCTCTGCTTCCTCGACCTTGTGACTCTAAATAGGACTTAAATTCACTTCACTAACATCATGCTGTATTGACAAAGACTTGAAACTACAGATTAAGAAAATAAAGTCATGTGGAAAAATGTTTTCTGAGGGAATAAAGCAGCTGAGATACAATCAGACTTTGCAGTCGCCCCCTGCTGGGCGTGAGAGGGTTTGCAGGTTTTAATCTCATCCAAAGACGAGATAACGATGCTCCACATCTTTGCTGTAAATCAGAGCAAAATACTGTTTCTGCTCTTTATCTGGCAGCTTCTGTTACACTTTAAAAATGCTGTTTTTCTTGCACAAAAGTTACAAAAATACAATGCTGTAAAAAAACATTAAATTACCAAACGAATACTCATTTTTGTTTGTACATAAAGCTATGAGATCGTAACCAGAAAAATCAATCTGCTATGATTTTGATGTGTCTGAAAAGTGGGAATTCTGAATTTTCTTGTTTTATATTTTCATATATTTTGACTTCTTATGTTTAAAATTTTGGGATGACTTCTCCTGCATGTGTGTAAACTGTCATTTGTGTGTCAAAGTGTTTGCATGACTCAACTTATATGCAAAGAGCATTTACAGGTACTGAATGTGAAGGTCATGATTTGTCCGTGTGATGTCCACGTCCACCTGAGCTCCAGGTAAAGAGAGGACAAAGCTGCTGTACAGATCTAAAGTTATGATGTTTACTCTCTCTTTACCGTCCTACCGTCACTTCTTCCATCTTTTTTCGGATTCCTGTCGCACCATTCGCTGCTGTTGAGCAATTTACTGCCATAAAGTCAGGACCGACTTTAACAACTGTGTAGCATTTGTCTGAGAAAATATATTTCTACACACAATCATCTGACTCTTGCTCTTTATTACAAGTATAAAAATTAGAACTTTTATGTTGTTTAATAATGACCTCAGTCTACCAGCATCACAACTTTTTTTTATTGCAACTTTTTTCTTAGCTTACCAGAACTTTTCTGTGTTCTTAAAACAATATTATTTTCTCTTGTGGAATTGAGATTTCTTTCTCAAAACATTATGCCTTTTTCCGTAGCATTATGACATCACTCTTGGTGAAATTAGCCTTCGTTGTTGCAGGATAAAACTTTTTTCTCTTGCCATAGCATTAAGAATCTTGTGATGACTTCCGACTTGTAGTACCACAACTTTAACCTTGAAAAAATCATAACAAAACTTTGAACATGAGTATACTTTTTTTAAAATCCAGTCAACTTCCAGTCAGACTTTTACGAATGTTTTTGTAGCATTACAATTTTTTTTCTCCCCATATTACAACTTTTTTCTAGTAGCTATTAAACTTTTTTACTAAATTTCTTGTATTAAATTTTACAACTTTTTGTTGTGTAGCAAGACTTAACATCTTATCATTTTGAAGCTTTACAATGTGTTCACATTTTTGTGGCACCTTTCTTGAAATATTGGACTTTTTTCTTGTAAAAAAAGAGACTTTTTTTCTCAAAATACAAGGCATGACTTTATTTTTTTTAAGTATTTTTGTGGTTCTGATTCATCTGAGGGATGTTTTTTAAGATCTCCAGAAAATTAACCACAAGCTTTAGTATCTAGAAAGAATTAGATCGATCCATCAGTTACATCGAGAAAACCAGCTTTGCTCTCTCAAAATAAGTAATTTAACATCTTTTTTCGGATTCCTGTCGCACCATTCGCTGCTGTTGAGCAATTTACTGCCATAAAGTCAGGACCGACTTTAACGACTGTGTAGCATTTGTCTGAGAAAATACATTTCTACACACAATCATCTGACTCTTGCTCTTTATTACAAGAACTATAAAAAATAACGTTAAATATCTTTAAGGTGGTGGGAACTATGGAGGCACTAAGTGGAAAAAAAATGTTAAAAATACAGGAATTTTAAAGTATAGCTGTACTGTATCGTAATTAAAATAAAAATGTAACATTAGAACTTTTCTATTGTTTCATAACGACCTCAGTCTACCAGCTTCATAACTTTTTTTTTATTGCAGAAACTTTACTTGGTTCTTGAAACAATATTATTTTTGTCTTGTGGAATTGCAATTTCTTTCTAAAAACATTGCAACTTTTTTTTCCAACATTGAGACATCACTCTTGGAAAAACTAGATTTCGTTGTTGCAGGGTAAAACTTTTTTTTTCTCTTGCCATAGCATTAAGAATTTTGTGATGACTTACGACTTGTTTCTCAAAATATTTCAAATTTATTCCTGAAGCGTTGAAACTTCTTGCTCAAAACATTACAATTACATTTTTTGTGGTGCTACGACTTTTTCCTCAAAACATCATAACGAAACTTGGAATATTAGTTTACTTTTCTTTAAAATCCAGTCAACTTCCAGTCAGACTTTTACAATTTTTGTAGAATCACAATTTTTTTTTCTCCCCATATGACAACTTTTTTTTCTTGTGGCTTTTACACTTTTTCCAGAAACATCATGACATCTTTCTTGAAATGTTATACATTGAATTTGTGGTGTTATGAATATTTTGCTCAACATTTTGACCTTAACCTTTACCCATCCAAACCAATTTTTAAAACATTTTGACCTGAATCTAACTTGTGTAGCAAGAACACTTAACTTCTCATCTTGCAACTTTACAGCTTGTTTACATTTTAATGGCACCTTTCTTGAAACACTAGATTTTTTTTTCTTTGAAAAGCAAGACTTTTTTCTCAAAATATAAGATATGGCTTTATTATTTAACTCTTTTTGTGTTTCTGATTCATCTGATGGATGTTTTCTTGACCAGAAAAATATCACTAAGCTTTGTTATTTGGAAAGAATGAGACTGATCAATCAGTTACATTGAGAAAACCAGCTTTGCTCTCTCAAAATAAGCAATTTTAGACATTGTATTGTTTTTTAATTGAAGCTGCCATGACATTTTGGAGAAACAAGAAATGTGGTTCCCTTAGAGCAGTGGTTCCCAACCTTTTCCAACTCAGGGCCCACTTTAAAGTCTCAAAAATGTTTGCAGCCCACCTCTTACCTAATTAGTACCAAGGCTCTATAATGCCTTGACCCAATATGTAAGTGGAAAAATGTTATCAAACCCAAATTTTAACAACTGGTCAATATTGTCACAGATGCCGAGCCCAAAATGCATTAACTTTTTACAGTGTATCAAGTTGTTAAATTGTGGGTCAGTTATTATTATATTTTCAGTTTTATTTCCTTTTTTTCAGTACATGTCAGGTTGTTGTTGCATTTTGGGTCATGTTACATACTGGGCTCTAACATGCTTTCTTAAAGGTTTTTATTCTATTATGCATATATGAACAGTTTTTATTTGTTCAAAACTTATCTGAGTTCTAACATATTTCATTATTCTGTTTATTTGTATCTTTGTTTTATTACCCTCCACTAAAATCAAGCTATTTTGGAAATGATTTGGCGGCCCACTTGCAAGACCTTCGCGGCCCAACAAGGGGCCACGGACCACAGGTTGGGAATCAGTGCCTTAGAGTCAATGTGCAATCAGCTACGACAGGTGCACTTTTAATTTTAATAACCCAAATTGATTAACATTTAGGATAGAAACACAGTTAAAACTAATGCCGAATTCTTCATTAGTTGTTTCTATATGCAGATCATCCATGTATATTCAGATAACTATCACAGGATTATTTTAATAGTGTAGGAAAATGAAAATGTGAATATTTTCAAACACGGTCTGGTGTTTCGTGATGCGACTGGTTTCCGTGACTTTGGAGTACGTTTTCCAACGTTTTTTAAAGATAAACAGAAGAAATGATGGCATCATCTAACAAGGTAAGTCACATTTAATTCATAAATATCAATTTTATGTTACTAACTTCAAACTTTATGGAGCTATTGATGAGAGAAAACATGAATTTATCACAAACAAAACCCCATTCAGAATTCGCGCCTTTTTGGGAAAAACCGTCAGAGTTTGGGGTTTCCCTCCCACGTCATCAGGAGCTCGCTAAAAATATATACTTTTTCATTTTTAAGAAATTTATTTACTCATTTTTTTAGTTTCTTATTGAGTTTCTGTTAGTTATACGTTATTTCAGTTATCTAAAAAAAAAAAAAAATTGTTACAGGATTTTTCAAACTGTAATTTGTCATTTTGAGTGTATCGTTATGTTTTGCTACTTCCGGTTTCAATTAATTTAATTATTTTTTTTATTTCAGTTATTTATTTTTAATTTTTATAGTGAAATTATTTTTGTTTCTTTCCTTGAAAGTACATTCAATTTGTAACTGCAGGTACATGGGTACAATATTGTGACAAGTACCTTGTAAAGCTTTCTCCTTCTCTTAATTTTTTTAGTCCCTACTTATTTTATTATTATTTTTTATATATTTATCTATTAGATTCACAATAACAATTCCTATTATTAACATTTCTGTATCGTTACCATCTACATTTTCTTTCCAGTTATTAAAGTTAGCTACTTAAGAGGAGAATAATAGACCAAAAATCAGAGTACAAACAACTTTGCAAGAAACATTATTTTAATTTTTTTGGAAGGAAGCTGCGTGATGGTTTTAAAGCAAGTAGGATCGATATAATACATAAAGAAAAAAAGGAAGCAGAATTCCTGAGGGCTAAAAAGAGAAAAAGTAATGATAATTTTGAAAAAAAATGTAAAAGTTATATATTTAGAAAACAGCATGTAATGAAGATTTTAGGTTTAGAAAAGCACAACAAAAGCAGATATACAATAAAAAAAAGTATCAGTTCATTTTTTTGTTTCAGCTTTATTGAGAGAGGATGAAAACCTGAGAACATTTCAATTCAAATTAATATGATGCTGTAAATACAGACATATTTATAGTTGGTGGTAGTTACCTTGAAGGGATAGTGGGATTTCTGTTTTTAATCAAACTTCTCAGGGCTTCGACTTTTTCTATTGTTGTAAGTCAAATATTTGACCACTAGAGGGCTCTGTTTAATTTCCATAAAAATGACAGAGAATCAGCTAAGGGAGGACACGTCCATAAAGATTCCTCAGCGCCTGTGAGTTATTTTAAAAATGTCGGTTTGAAGAGAAAACCCGAAGCTTTAACTGTAACTTCTCTGAGCCAGAAGTCTGGGTTTGGTCCATAAACAAGATTTATTACATTTAACAACTTTTACAGTTGTTAAATGTAATAAATTGTTTAGATGACCGTGACGTGAACCAACAGTGTGGTTTCTCTTTTTTTAAAACAGCCCTAAAATCATCCTGAGAAACCGTCTCCCTGTAGTTAGAGGGAAATAACTCCGGTTCATGACTGAGCAGAATTTTTCCTCCTTCCTGATGAGCAAACTCCTCCATCCCAGCGAGCATCCTCTGATTTATTTCTCCCTGCTGAGCCCGGCGGGATTATTTATGTGCTCTTTGTGACCTTTTTACTGTTTCAGCCACTGAGAGGTCGACAGCTGTGTCATCAGAGAGTCTCAGACTTCAACTTAGAGACAGAAACCTGAACACGCTCTGACAGTTTTCACAGAGGAGCTGAGGAGTAAATAAAACCTTCGTCTGACAGCTGTCGACCAATCAGGAGTCAGGAACCTTCACCACATTACAGGTGTTCACATTTGTCTTCTTCTTAAAGAGCTACAGCTCTGATCAGTGACATCAGAGATTTCCTGTTGCTTTACAGACATTAAGTATAAAAGAACTGATTTGATGTTTGCTAATAGCAACTCAGAAACATTACAGGTTAATTCTAATGAAAGTACTTTCTTTCTTATAAATGACAAATTAGTTCTCGTAGCAATTCATTTTATATGGGAAACTTTACAGCTGTGATAAGTCTTATTTCCTAGTTTGACTAAATTTGTCTCATTCCAGTCTGAGTTTAACAGTTTTTGCCTTCAATGAGTCTTAGTTTCACGGTTTTGTCTTTGAGTTTGGTGGTTTTTGACTTGATTGAGTCTCAGTTTCACAGTTTTTGACTCGTTTAAGTCTCAGTTTCATGGTTTTTGTCTCCTTTGAGTCTCAGTTTCATAGTTTTAGTCTTGATTGAGTCTCATTTTCACACTTTTGATCTGGATTGAGTCTCAGTTTCACAGTTTTTGACTCGTTTAAGTCTCAGTTTTCTTGTTTTTGTCTCCTTTGAGTCTCAGTTTCATAGTTTTAGTCTTGATTGAGTCTCAGTTTCACAGTTTTTGCCTTAAATGAGTCTCAGTTTCACAGTTTTTGACTCGTTTGAGTCTCAGTTTTATTGTTTTTGTCTCCTTTGAGTCTCAGTTTTCATAGTTTTAGTCTTGATTGAGTCTCAGTTTCACAGTTTTTGTATCATTTGAGTCTCAGTTTTATTGTTTTTGTCTCCTTTGAGTCTCAGTTTCATAGTTTTAGTCTTGATTGAGTCTCAGTTTCACAGTTTTTGTATCATATAAGTCTCAGTTTCATGGTTTTTGTATCATTTAGGTTCCATTTTTATGGTCTTTGTATCCTTTGGATCTTTGATTCATGGTTTTTGTCTCCTTAAAGCCTCAGTTTCATGGTGTTTGCCTTCAGTGAGTCTAATTTTGCATATTTTGTACCCAAAGAGTCTCAGTGTCACAGTTTTTGACTCGTTTAAGTGTCAGTTTCATGGTGTTTGCCTTGATTGAGTCTCAGTTTCATAGTTTTTGTCTCCTTCAAGTCTCAGTTTTATGGTGTTTGCCTTGATTGAGTCTCAGTTTCACCATTTTTTGTCTGCTGTTAGTCTCAGTTTCACAGTTTTTTGTCTCCTTTAAGTCTCTGTTTCATGGTTCTTGTCACCTTGAGTCCCAGTTTTACAGTTTTTGTTTCCATTAAGTCTCAATTTTACATTTTTCTCCCATTTGAGTCTCAGTTTCATGGTTTTGGTCATGGATGAGTCTATGTTTCACTGTTTTATCACTTTCAAGTCATAGTTTCACAGTTTCTGCCCTCTGTGAGTCACAGTTTTGTCTCACATTGGTCTTAGTTTTAAGTTATCAGTGTCTGTTGAGTCTCAGTTTCACAGATTTTATCTCCTTTAAGTCATAGTTTTACTCTTTTACCTGAGTGAAAAGTGTTTGGTACCATAAAAGCCAAATAAGAATACACTATGATTGTTCACAAGCAAATTCAAAATGCTTCAAACTCAGAGAGTATGATAAAAAAAAGGGGGATGAAAATGTTAAAAGTTTTTGCAGAAGGAAAAAAAACTGTTCACAGATTATTTTTGTTATTAAAGAATTTAAATTCATAAGTGCAGAAACTTGAACTACCCATGAAATTCTTGTTCTTGTGAGGAGGATCAGAGCTCAGTGAAGGAACCGGCCTCATCACGCCCTCATTTTAATATTTATGCTCCACTGATAAGTTACATAACCCACCACATGGCCCCTGATGTCCCTCTGCAGCCGGGCATGGAGACAGATATGGAGAGATGAGCAGCTCATCATCAGGCTCCGCCCCCCTGCTGTGACGGGTCAAGTTTGACACAAAACAAACACCAGATCTTACACTTCAGTTCCTGCACCGTCAAGTTTGGAAAATAAAGCTCTGTGAGGGACTGCGTGAGCAAACAGTTCAACAGTTTGAGGGTAATGCTCCTCCCTGAATTAAAAAGAGACATGACTCTGTAGCAGAGATGGGAATTCCTCTGTTTGCAAAAAGTAGCTTTACAGGTTTTGTGGGTCAGTAACATTTTATTTATTTACTTATGAGTAAATAAATACGACATTGATCAATAGATTTAGATTTCTCTGGATCTACAAGAGATAAAAAAATCAAACATCAGGTGACATGGATGTATTGTTTGTATTGTATTTTTTGTTGTATGTTATTGACTAAAGTTGGCCACCTTGCAAAGCTTTGAGTCGTAAGTTTACAACTTTATTATCTTAAGTTTACGACTTTATTCCCATTTGTTTATGACTTTGTTCCCGAAAGTTAAAACTTTTTTTGGAAGTTTATGACTTTATTTAGTACGTTTACGACTACATTCTCGTAAAGTTATGACTTAGGCAGGGTTAAAACTTTATTTTGTAAGTTTGTTACTTTATTCTTGCAAGTTTACGACTTTATTATCTTAAGTTTACGACTTTATTCTCTTAAGTTTGCAATTTTATTCTCATAAGTTTACAACTTTATTCCCGTTAATTTATGACTTGGAAAGTTAAGACTTTTTTTTAAGTTTACGACTTTATTTAGTAAAATTACCACTATATTCTTGTAAAGTTATGACTTAGGCAAGGTTAAAACTTTACTTTGTAAGTTTGTTACTTTATTCTTGCAAGTTTACGACTTTATTATCTTAAGTTTACGACTTTATTCCCATTAGTTTATGACTTTGTTCCTGAAAGTTGAGACTTTTTTTGGAAGTTTATGACTTTATTTAGTCAGTTTGTGACTACATTCTCTTAAAGTTATGACTTAGGCAAGGTTTAAACTTTATTTTTTTAAGTTTGTTACTGTTTGTTACTTAACTGGTAAGTTTGTTACTTTATTCTTGTAAGTAATGACTTTATTGTGGTTAATTTACGACTTTATTCTGGTAAGTTTACGACTTTATTCTCTTAAGTTAGTGACTTTATTCTTGTAAGTTTGCAATTTTATTCTCATAAGTTTACAACTTTATTCCCGTTAATTTGTGACTTTGTTCCTGAAAGTAAAGACTTTTTTTTGGAAGTTTATGACTTTATTCAGTAAGTTTACGACTACCTTCTCGTAAAGTTATGACTGAGGCAAGGTTAAAACTTTATTTTGTAAGTTTGTTACTTTATTTTGTAAGTTTGTTACTTTATTCTTGTAAGTTTACGACTTTATTCTCTTAAGTTAGTGACTGTATTTTTCGTAAATTTATGACTTTATTGTCGTAAATTTACGACTTCATTCTCATAAGTTTGCAATTTTATTCTCATAAGTTTACAACTTTTTGTCCGTTAATTTATGACTTTGTTCCCGAAAGTTAAGACTTTTTTTTAAGTTTACGACTTTATTTAGTAAGTTTACCACTATATTCTTGTAATGTTATGACTTAGGCAAGGTTAAAACTTTATTTTGTAAGTTTGTTACTTTATTCTGGTAAGTTTGTTACTTTATTATCTTAAGTTTACAACTTTATTCCTGTTCATTTATGACTTTGTTCCCGAAAGTTAAGCCTTTTTTTTTTAAGTTTATGACTTTATTGAGTAAGTTTACGACTACATTCTCGTAAAGTTATGACTTAGGCAAGGTTAAAACTTTATTTTGTAAGTTTGTTACTTTATTTTGTAAGTTTGTTACTTTATTCTTGCAAGTTTACGACTTTATTCTCATAAGTTATTACTGTATTTTCTCAAGTTTATGATTATCCTTTCAATTTAATTTTTTCTTCTTTTTAGTGTGGCCCTCATTCTTTTTGGTTGCATGAATCAGAGTTTTCTTGGAAAACTCTTTTTTATCTGCTGAGCTAAGCGAGCTGGAGCAGAATAGTCAACATAAAGTCCGTCTGCGCCGGCATAATGTAAAGAATCAACAAGGTTATTGTTAAGAATAAAGTCTACTGATACAGATGGATTAAACCATTTCTTATTGATTCTTAACAGGAACCAGCTCTCGATTCCAAACCCTGCTCTGTAGTAGAAGTCACCGCATGGGCTCAAATCTGAAGAAATACAAAGAGGAAACCAGACATTTAAACCTGATCCAGATCCTTTTGTTATGAAAAAATGCAAATTTATTCTCATGTTTTGATAAATAATCACATACACTCAAAAAAATGAAACACAGACTTTAATTAAATTCATTAAATCAACTAGTTCCATCTAAATGTAATTATTGCTTTCAACCAACCTAATTAATTTTAATCTACATGGAACCAGATGACAGTATAAAGTTGATTTAAGTCAGTGTTTCTTTTTTTTTGGAGTGTAATAATCCAGAAGTAATGTTGCTAATCTGCACTGTGGTTGATAAATAAGTGTGAAATATTTGAGCCGGACTCACTTTAAGTGGCTCAGAGGTTTGTGAAGTAGGCTACGGTGTTAAGTAGATCTTATATGTTACATCAGTGGTCCAACATGTTTGACTCTTTGTCTCTGTACATGAGGCAGAAGTTACATGAGGACAAGTGGAGACATTTCCTGTCTGTCAGAAAACTTGTTGTTGGTACCACTTCATCTCCAGGATGTGTGTGTGAGAGAGAGAGGGAGAGAGAGGGTGTGTGTGAGTGTGTGAGCAGGCCGGCCGGTCTGTGCGCACATGCTCAGTGAGGTTATTTTTGCGCACAGAGGCTTTAAGAGCGCAGCGGCAGGATCCAGACAGAAGCAGAGAGGAGCGCAGAGACACGAGGAGAGAGCGAGAGAGAGAGAGTGAGTGAGTGAGTGAGAGAGAGCTGGAACATCAGCTGAGTGTCTCCCCCCCCAAATGAGCCACCACGGACCCGGCCTCAGACCCGGCTCTGTGCTGGGCAGCCCGAGCTAGGACGCATGTCTGTGCGCCCCGCGGCTCTTCCATCAACTTCTCCTCCATAGACTCTTTCATTTCATTTCTGTTTGTCACATTTTTTCCATCATGGTGCTGGGCAAAGTGCGGGCCTTGGCGATCTTCTT
>RPOG01004974.1:0-37829 GCA_008086565.1 Thalassoma bifasciatum | reverse complement strand
CTAAAATGCTCCTTCATGATTCCTAAAGAAGTTAAAAGTCCTTTTTAAACCAAAAAGAAGTTAACAGCAAAGATAGTTCGGTTTAAAGAGTCTTTTAAATTAAATCAAAGTTGGTCGGTGCAGGAGCGATCTGTCTGCCACGAGAGTCTTTAAGCACCAATCAGTCCATTAATCCACAGGGAACCAAAAAGGAAAAACAGTTCAAAGAAGAATTATTGATCGACAAAAAATCTCTGCTATACCAGGCCCAAAAATCAAAAATTAAAGTGATCTCACTGGATCCAGGGAAGAGTTGATGTCAGGAAGCAGCTCCTTCGTTTTCCTCCGCGTGCAGCAGCACGAGGCTGTTGTTTACCTCTGTTGTCATGACGACCGACATTGAGCTGCTGTATTACTTTAATGAAATCTTTTTAAAGCTGTTTTTTTTCCTTTAAAGACCACGGTGGCACATATGGTAGTACACAATTATGTTTGTGTGGCGTTATAGATGAACATGCACACACTTCTGCGCAGCACTTTAGCGCAGCTGTGTTATAAGATCCACGCCCACCGTGAGTCTGTAGTTGGGCTAGAGGAAAAGATAACCAAGCCGAGTAGAGCTGAGTAGAGTAGAGCTGGAATTGTAGAGTGGAAAAGCGCCAAAAGAGGGTGAAAAAAGAATGACAGGATAAACTTTAAATTTGAATATCAACAAACGTCTGTGTATAACTTTTATGAGTCTTTTTCTCTTTTTATAAAAAAAAGAAATCACCAGATCCTCCAGCATCTCACAGCTTCTCCTTCTCTTTGTACAACAAGTCACTTGAGGACGTCTGCTCCTCATCACGAGACAAAAACTGAAACTGAAAGTAGAGGAAAAAGATTTTAAACAAGGCATGGTACTTTGTTTTACAAAGGTTATCACACAATACAAGCATCGAATCAGCCTCACACAGCACAAAGAGCACTTTCCTAACACAACAGGAAAAATACACATGCTATATTTAATGTTCTGCGACACACACATACACGCATACAGTACAAACACAGCCTGTTACTTCGTTCTAAAAAGGTTTCTACACATAGGCAACATTAAAATACGCTTATATTGTACAAGTAAGACTTGGTATATTGTTCTCAAAGAGTCACCACAAAATGCAAGCATCAAACTGTGCATTAAATCACGTATATGAAGTAGAAACTAGACTTAAAGAGCGTCATTCATCCTGAAATTCATCAAATGTAACGTTACCTTTTCTCTCATGAAGTCGCTCCTTCTGATGCTCCTTTTGTCTCAGAATCACAAAGAAACTTCATAGTCAGGGATCAACTTGCTTAAAAGTGGGTTGGACCTGAGAATGTTCTGGTTCATTTTTTGTTTGTGTTTCCAGGCAGAGTCTGAAAAACAAAAAAAAATCATTTTTTTTCCTGCTTTCAGCAAACTGCAAATGATAAATACACTATTCTGTTCTTTGAATTTTGCTTGAACCCATTGAGGTGTAAGAACTAATATTATAAGTGAGAAAACAATACACCAAACACCAATATTTTTCATGTATTCCTTTGGCTTGGGAACCTAAGAATGTGTTGTAGACACCGATTCCTTATTTTTGAATTTCCTATAAGGATAAAATCAAAGAAAATCTGTTACAGGTTTTCTTGTATTCCAATGATTTATAGTTTTTAAATTTTGTTACACTGCATGAAGACATAGTAGAGTTATATCAGCTTATAGTCACGGTTTTCCTGAATCTGTACAGGTGCAGGAAATCACTTTGTAGTGAAAAATGAGACCACAGAGTAAAAAATGTGACAGGATCCGGATCCCGAGGGTTAAGATATAGAAAAGCAAAATATCTCCCACTTTAAGAAGATTCATACAGGGCTATAGCATCACCTCATGATAAGCTTTTATTTTGAAAAGTCTGGGAGACATTTGGAAATTACAATAAAGCTCCTCATGGCTTCATTTTGTCCCCTTACCAGTCAGGGTTTTGGAAAGTTTTCTTGTAAATCACTGTTTTTGAATCCGTTTTTTACTCGTTGGTAAAAACTCAGACTTACGCACTCTCTTTGTTTTTGTTTCTCTAAAGAAAAGTTGAATTCTTCCAAAGTTAAAAAGAAACTGAAGTGGTAGATTTGCCCTCCTCAGCTCCTTCAGTTTTTTTATTTTTCTTTAAATTCCTGCACGTCTGTGACAGACTTCCTCGCCGCACGTCGATCTGTGAAAGCAGCAAACTGAGAGCTGATTCTGGCTCCGAGCTGAGAGAAAAAAAAAAAAAAGGCCATCAATCTGTTGGGCTGCACCAGCGGCTTCCTGCATCACAACAAAAGCCGCCAATCAGAGCTCAGCCTCATGCGTCTCCATGGTAACAGAGCTGCCTCAGTCTGGAGGAGGTGGAGACAGAGCAGGGGGAGTAAAAGAAGGAGAGAGAGAGAGAGAGGAGAGGAGAGAGGGGGGGTGCAGAAGAGAGGTGGAAGAGGAGAAGGAAGCGTCAGCCTCTCTGGGTGCACAGGCAGGATTTAAGACGGAGCTCCTTCCCCCGATGAAGGGGGGAGGACTGGGTGAGGGGCGGCGGGTGCAGGGATGGGGAGGAAGCACGGCGAGCTGCTGGTCTCCGTGGAGGCTCCGTGGATCTGCGACAGCTCCTCTGTTTGCGCTCTTTCCCAGCAGAGGTGAGGCGTGTTTCCCTTCAGTTTTTAAAAAACGCTGCAACACGTTTGAAGTGCTGACAAACATGGACGCTGCCGTTTGACTGAAGACGCGTCAGAGAAAACACATGTGACAGGAAAGATATGTAAGTTTATCCCTGAGTGACGTCTCCTGAATCACGTTTGGAGGTTCGGAGATGAATCAGTTGTGATGTTTTTGCCGAGAGAAGATGATGATGATGAAGGTTTGAATCAGAGCAGCTTCATCATTTTCACTGCTAAAATTTTGAAGATGTTAAAGCGACTGAAGCTGCTTCTTCCTCCCAAAATGGATTCTGATAAACCTGCCTTTACGAGCTCGACTAAGAGGTGAACATGATATTAGACATGGATGGTTCTCAGCTTGTTGTTTATAAATATGACTCAATAATCTCCTGAAACCAGATGAGATACTGAAGGAAACAGTTCTGGTGTAGAAATCGTAAGTTGACTTCATGATTCGTCTTTTAAGGCTGAATCTGAGGCCGATATGATGTGATATCTGAACCCGGTTCACTCTATGAGTCTTCTAAATATGTCATTCAAACTAAAATGCTCCTTAACCTTTGCTTTTTGTTTATCTGACGGCTGGAGAAGTTTCTCCTCCATGTTTTTGTTCTTTTCAAGTTGAATAGATGGGTTTTTTTCTACCTAAATTGGATGGGACAGCTGAGAAGAGATAGAAAATTTGGGGGTTTGAGTTGAGTTTTTTCTGCATCATGTAGTTTTGCTTCTTCTGCCACCTATTGGTTTTATTCTGTACTGCACTTTTAGCAACAAGTCCTTCAAATCTGCACAAGCTTTGTGACATTCTGCGAACGTAAAACCCAAATGTGTTTGAGCTCATTTCACCCAGTTTCTCTTTCTTGTTTCTCGTCCTGCATAACAGGACACACCCCAGGACGGCTCGCTGACAACGTCCTCCGTGTTTGTTATTTCCCTGAAGTAAAATTTGATTACACGTCAGTGAAATCGCAGCAGATTTTAGTGAAAAAAATCTGTGTTGATAAACAAACGTTGTAGTGTGCATGCCAGGCCTGTAGTGGGCGATATAACTGTAGGAGCTGTTTACTTGTTAAGGAAAATCTTTATTTTAGCTTTTGTCAGAGACACTTAGTTTTAGCTGTTGTCTCTTAAAGACTCTCTGCTCCAGTCTTTCTGGAGGCCTGCTGATTGGCCAGGGCTATGTGCAGACCTTGGTGTTTAAGGCCGTTCTCCTCCAATATGTCACGAACCAGTTCGAAAATCCTTGAGAGGAAATGTTATCTTGTCACTAAGTCTCATGAAGATCTCATAAAAACGGGGTGTCTACACCATTGACTGTATATAGAATGGACAGCGTGCTTCCGCCTGTCACCGTTCTACGATTTTGAAGCCAAAAAAACCCGTTTCTCTAGCCGCCATTGTGCAGCCAGAGTCTGCGCAGTACAGAATTTCCGGTGGAGCCAAGTAAAAAAGAGAAATAAAAATATTTATTTCTTCTTCTTCAGAAGGTTTAGTTTCCTTTTGGTTCTCTTTCCTGAAGTTTTTTATATCCCCGATAAAAACTACTCACCAACGGCAGCTGTCAACTATCGTAAAACGAAACTTATATCGCGGTTTTTAACGTCCAATAACTAATGAGAAACTAACTTCTCAGTAAAAAAAACACCTGAACACCATGCAGCCAAATGACATCGTCATACTACCTTAGAGTAAGGATGAGAGAAATGTTTCTACGAGGTATCGTAATTTTTTAAAGTTTTCCCGGCTCATATCTGGAATACATGGGGAGGCGGGGCTTATGACCTATACTGCAGCCAGACACCAGGGGGCGGGGCTTATGACCTATACTGCAGCCAGACACCAGGGGGCGGGGCTTATGACCTATACTGCAGCCAGACACCAGGGGGCGGGGCTTATGACCTATACTGCAGCCAGACACCAGGGGGCGGGGCATCTGCTGGAGGCTTCAGTTTGAGCCGAACGTCGTTACGTCCACTCATTATACAGTCTATGGTCTATACATCCTTAAAAAGTCTTAAATCCATTTAAAAGTATTATTTGCTGGTCTTAAATACGTTACTCAAAAGTCTTAAATCTGTCGGAGCAGGACTCTTCTTGTCCTGCATAACAGGACACACTCTACGAACGCTAGCTGACACCATCCTCCATCTTTGTGTTTTTCCTGAAGTCAAATTTGATTACACATCTGTGAAATTGAAGCAGATTTTAAAGCCCAGTTGACACAACAATGTTTCACCCGAAAATGCAAAAAACTCAGTGAAAAAAATCTGTTTACCTACAAACGCTGATGCCAGGCCTGTAGTTGGCGATATAACTGTAGGAGCTGTTTCCATGACAACGGTTTAGAGGCCGAAGAAGAGGTAAGCTGAGTATTTGGAGAATTTATTGAATGTTTCTTCACTGATGCACGACAGAGTAGTCAAGTTCAAGCATGACAATTTAAGTTGCCACAATAAAAGCGTAATGCATGATGTCAGCGTTCCCACTGAAAACTCCAGCTTGGTATTTACACAGCGACGGTGGCCACTGTCTTTCAGGAACGTTTCACTCTGGTGGCTGTTTTCAAAAGTTTCTTTTTTAGGTCGACTAAAATACCATTTCTGAGTAAACGAGAGGCTGAACAATACGTTTAAATTTCATTCTGAAATCATTGTTGTGTTAATAGCCACGAAGTGAAAGGTCCAGTTAAAGGGTATTCAAGCCGATTCAAAAACTGAAGTGAGTTTGGATTTTGATTTTTGGATCAAGACTTAAAAGTCATCCAATAGAAAGTGTCAAACATGGTGTGTAGAGTTGTTTGGTCGCTTTAGCAGATCAGGACGTAGAATCTGTGATGTCATCCATGTGTTTCTGATACAGAGTTTTTAGCCTTATCTTCGATAGAAGCCTTATTGGGGATTTTGGGCTCAACCTAGCTTTGTTCGAGTTTGGATGAGGTTAAGAGGCGGGGCTTAAACCTCTTTGCAGACAGCTACAGGTTAATGAAGTCAGCCATGTCCTCATATGAGCAAAACTCGCAAATTGAATAGGTAAAAAGTAAAAAGATATGGAAGAATTTGCTGGTTAAGTGTGTGCTGAAGAGACTTGAGATATTAAAACTAAGACTTTCATTTGGAATAGGCTGTAATAATGTTAATTTCTGCTTTTAAAATCTGCTTTTTGAATGAGTGTTTATTTGGCTTCTGGTGTTTCTTCAGCCAGCCTCTAGTGGACACTCAAGGAACTGCAGCTTTAACACTTGAACACACAGCAAAAACGGAAATCGAAGCAAGTCATTCTGTCTTATTTGTAGTAAAAATTGTCTTATTGTTCTTAATTTGAGCCACATTCACCAGACCAGGTCATAAAAATGTCTTATTTCAAGTTTTTTTTAAGACAAAAATAAGGTGTAAATTGCTTGTAACAAGTCAAAAAAATCGGCCCATGGGATAAGGCAAAAGATGTCTTAAAACAAGAATCTTTTATTTTATCCCATTGGCAGATTTTTTTTGACTTGTTACAAGCAATTGATGCCTCATTTTTGTCCTTAAGAAACTTGAAATAAGACATTTTTATGACCTTGTCTAGTAAATGCGGCTCAAATCAAGAATAGTAAGAGAAATTTGACTAAAAATAAGACATAATGACTTGCTTAGATTTCAGTTTTTGCAGTGCACTTGTTTTGTATTTTTATACCATAATTTGCGGCTTGATTGAAACATATAAGAGTGTTAAACACGCAGCTCTAAGACTTTAACTTTCAGTGTTTAATGACAGTTACAGCTGAAAATCGTTGTTTTTCTTCCTCTTTCCTGGCGTTTGGTTCAGCAGTCGTCATCTTTACACAACCTGTTCCTCCAGATGTGTTCCATGTGTAGCGTTCTCGTTATAATCCCTGTGTTTCTATGACTGTTATTAAAAGCAGAGTCTAATCCTGTCAGGGGATCTGGTCTCTGTAGCTCCTTCAGCCGCTGAATCGAATGCATCCTGCTGCAGCCGAGCGAGACCTGAAACAGACACGCCGCGTCGCCTCCTCGCTCGTCAGTTTTACCTCTTGTTTCTCGCTGGAGTACGTTCTGAGGGACGTGTAGAGCTTTCTTAGCATATGTAGTTTATGCATTAAAACAATATGTTCCAAAGAATCCCAAGTAGCTTCACTTATAATGAATAAAACATGAGGAGTGCACATTAAACAGGAGCTGAAAGGCTCAAACAGAGCGGCCGGTTATGAATGAATAAACCAGAATGAAAGAGAGATGAGTCAGTTTGGGAATTAAAAGGCAAAGGTTACAGACATATAAGGGTTAAAATCCTTCAGGTTTTAACTTTTTACTTTCACATGAGCACATCATGTGTCTATTTCAGCATGAAAATGTTTCTGGCGCTCACAGATAGATGGATACTTTATTGATCCCAAGGGAAATTCACAGAATCCAGTTGCAGGTTACAAAGACATACAAGACAAAGCTGCAACGTTATTACAAAATTACAAATTACCTGCAGCCAAATCCCCCCCCTTCCATACGCTCCTGTATCAATTAAGAAAAAGAAAATAAACTTTAAAAGGAAGTATACCTAACCCGTGCATGGATAAGCTATGAAATATAAAGTATAAAATTATACGTCAAGTTAACCTATGAATTATTTTTTCATTATTTCAGTCTTATTTTTGTCTTGAGAACATAATTTTCTCTCATGATAATCCTATTTCTATTCAAGCTTTTTCATATTTGTCACATGAAGAATCTTTAAAAAAAAGCATCAAACTGCTTTAAAAATATTTAAAGAGGGGTATTGTGCTTTTTTCCCCACCCACTATTTTGACTCCCAGGTGCTTCCATAGTATCTTTTCATTATTCACAGCTGGTGAAAATCCCTATTTTTCCCACACTGGTGTTTTAAAACCTTTCAGCTTTTGTCTGAGACACTTAGTTTCAGCTGTTGTCTCTTTAAGACCCCCTCCCCTCTGATTGGCCAGCCTTCTGGAGGCCTGCTGGGGTTGTGCAGACCTTGGTGTTTAAGGCCCCTCTCCTCCAATATGTCATAAACCAGTTAGAAAGCGTCCACACATCCTTTAAAAGTCTTAAATCCATTAAAAATATTATTTGCTGGTCTTCAATACATCATTCAAAAGTCTTAAATCTGTCGAAGCAGGATGAGTTAATCCCTAAATTAGTCAAAAATCAATCTCATTTTACAGTAGTTTGTTTGTAGGGATGAATGTTGACTCTCCTCTGATACATAAATAAATCAGGAGATCACTTATTATTTCTTTGACCAACATATTTGCATCACATAAGTTCAAGAGTAGCAGTATAATATAAACACACGTGTAATAGTTAAATACACATGGACCTATTAAAGTCCCTTTGAGAGGAAGAGACTTTCATGAATTAGAAAATGCTTCTTAATAAATTCCTTTTGCATCACAACTTTTTCTTTAAATTTACCCAAATGTCCCCTAACCATCGCCTATATTTACAGTGTTTATAATTAAAATTCTATTTGGGATGTCATTAAAAAGCTCTTGAAAAATCTTAAATTGTTGTTTTTTGAGAAAGATTTACACACATTTGGTTGTAGTGTTCAGCGTTTTAGGTTAATAATCAAGAATGTAAAGCTTGTAGAAAAGCACGATACCCTTCTTTAACGGGAAGTTGAAATCCAGATGAGGTCGTCCTTTAACCTCATTTTTTATTTTTCCTTGCTATTTGGAATCAGTAAGACCTAGTTCGTATAAAAACTAAACTTGATCTTTGTATAGTAAGTTATGTTTTTAGTGTTATTCTTGAATTACTAGTTATTAGTGATACTTTTTTTTCCCACTGAAATGGATGTAAAGTTGTGATGTCACCAAA
This sequence comes from Thalassoma bifasciatum, assembly GCA_008086565.1. NCBI lineage: Eukaryota > Metazoa > Chordata > Actinopteri > Labriformes > Labridae > Thalassoma > Thalassoma bifasciatum. The sequence continues at coordinate 29,316 of RPOG01004974.1, read as the reverse complement.
AAATTAAGTGTCTCTAAATGTGGATGATAGATTAAAGTTTTAAAAAAATGATGGGTCATGTAAACAGCTCTTACAGTTCTATCGCCAACTACAGATTTTTTTTCACTTAGATTTTTGTAGTTTTGGGTGAAACATTGGCGCGTCAACTGGGCCTTAGAATCTGTAATGTGTAATCAAATTTGACTTCAAGGAAAAAACAAGCACGGAAGACGTTGTCAGCTAGCGATCCTAGGGTGTGTCCTGTTATGCAGGACGAGAAACAACAACATAATGAGGAAGAGGGGAAAGAGAAACTGGGTGAATTCATGGATGTCATGTCCACATGTGCAGACGCAGGGTCTTTAGAGCAGTGGCTCCCAAAGTGGGGGTTGGGACCCTTTGGGGGGTCACGAAGCATTGATAAGGGGTCCGGAAGTGTGTCCCAAAATCAAAAACTATGAACAATTCCACATTTTATTCATTATTGTAAGAATGAAAGCAAAAATAGGGGTTAAAGGTCGTATAAAATTATGAAAAAAAGAAAATATTTTATCTGTTTTCCACATTTCTTTGTTGAAGTTTGATTCGGTGAACACAGCAAAGTGCACATTAATCAGTAAATTTTCTACTGATTAGTTAAATTCAGTATTCTTAGGGGTTTTTTTGTTTGTTTTTGTCTTTTTTTGGATTGGCCCATTAGTGTTGTACCACAGCAGGGGGTCACCAGTCCCTAACGCTGCTGTTTTGGGGGTCACAGGCCCTGCTTTAGAGGATCAGGTAAAACATAGAATTAGATATTTCTCCTGCAGCAGAAGTGCTTTAACTCATTTTTCTCCTTCTTTTTAATATATAGAGCTTAAATGAAGACAAATTTGCATTTTCCCTGTTGCCTCACGTAACACTGCTCCACAGTAAAGCTGCACTAATCTACATAGGTTATAAAACCAACCACCTCAGGCAGAACAATAAGGCGTCAGGACAGGATAACAGCCTCCATGTGGATATGAAGAAATGAGCTCACAGCCTCCGCAGAGGAAGCGAACGTCTCATCCTCTCCTCTAAAAGTCCGAGCGGCTGCCAGCTGCCCTCCATCACCGTCCTGCACCGCGCTGCAGACCGAGAGAGGCCTACGGGCTTAATCGCACCGAATTTGCTACTGAAGCAACGGACTCAGAGAAAACAGCTCCGCTCCATTAAGCGCGGCGCGGCCTGGCAGCAGCTCGATCCCACAGGCCGACTTTCTGCTCGGACGACCTCCTGAAAAACGAAGCCCGGCCTCCGACCCGGCCGTCACATTAAACTCGGAGTCTGTGAGCGGGCGAGAGACAGACAGAGAGAGAGAGTGTTTCAGCCTGAATGTCAAGAGCTGAGAGCACTTATCTCCACAGCCGGCTATTCACACTCCTCTCTACCCTTTGAAGGCTTTTCTTCAGCCACTACTGCTTTAAATTCAGCTCCTGCTGCACAGACTCTACCTGTTTTTTTTTTTTCATTGAATCAAACCAGACTGATGAACACGACTCTGAATCTGAGTCCTGCTGGTCATTTGTCGCTTTCTTTGCTGCTCGAGTGCCTTGACTTTCTTCGACTTCTAAATCTCTGTCTCTATTTTGTCATGAATTTTCTTTTCTTGTTCATTTTTAGAGCATTATACGACTTTCTGCTGCACAAAAATGTTCAATAATACTCAGCATAATACTTCATAATAATACTTCAATTTTGGACAAAAACAGAAAAAAAGGCACATTCAGCGTATGTTTGGCTCCCTTAAGGGTGGTTTAGTGTGTGTTTGACTCACAAGAAAGAACTTAATAGTATTCTGGCTTCCAAGAGAGTATTTTGGCTCATGTTTTGGCTCCTTCAAGAGCACTTTAATGTGTGTGTTTTGGCTCACAATAAAGCACTTTAATGTAAGTTTGTCACCAAGGAAGGCACTTAGTGTATTTTGGCTCCTTAGAGGGAACTAAAACAAATGTTCTGGCCCTGAGAGGGGACTTGAGTTTGTGTTGTGGGTCCAAAAATGGCACTTTAGTGTGTGTTAGCTCTTAAGGAATCACTTTGGCTCCCAAGAAGACTCTTGAGTGTGTATTTTGCTCCTAAGAAAGCACTTAAAACCAATTTTGGCACCAAGGAGGGCACTTAAAGAAGTATGTTTCGTCTCCCAAGAATACACTTTAATGCAATTTGGCTCCCAAAAGGGCATTGTAGTGTGTTTTAGGCACTCTAAAGGGTATTTTAGCTTCCAAGATGGTAGTTCAGCGTATGTTTTGTCTGCAAAAAGCGCAGTTTAGTGTATGTTAGCGCTTAAGAGGTCACTTTAAAACATGTTTTGGCTCCCAAGAGGGCACCTTAGTGTGTATTTGTGCTCTTGAGGGGGCACTTCTGCACATTTTGGCACCAAAAAGGGCACTAAAGCACATGTTTTGCTACTAGAAGGGCAATTTAGCACATTTTGGCTCCCAAGAAATTGCTTAAGTCCAAGTTTGGCAACAAGGAGGGCATTTTAAGGAGTGTGTTTTGTCTCCCAAGAATACACTTTAACACATTTTGACCTTCCAAGAAGGCATTTTAGCATGTTTTAGGTTCCTTAAAAGGCACTTTGGTGTATTTTGGTTCCCAAGATGATACCTCAGTGTATGTTTTGTCTCCAAGAAGGGCAGTTTTCCAGTTTCAAAGAGGCAGATTTGTTTTGGCTTCAGAACACTTTGTGTCTACAAGGAGGGCTTTTTAGTATGTGTTTTGGCTCCCAGTTTATCATGTTTTAACCAGCCAAATGGGTAGATTAGTGTGGTTGGCCAAACAGGAGTGCACTTTGCACTTTTTGCTCCCAAGTTGGTCTTACGGTGCAAATGTTGCTCCACTTTAGGCACTTTTTGGTGTGTTTTTGCTCCTAAGTGGGCACATTATTGCACATTTTTCAACAACTAGGCCACACTTCTTGAATTGTTGCTTTACTTTTTATTCCTTTCCTTTTGTTTCGACTTCTCCTCTCTCAGTTTTATTCATTTGTGTTTTTGCCTCTTCAGCTTCTTCTTTGTTTGAATTATTTTATTCACGTATGTTCTATATTTTCTTTACGTTTCCACACGTTTGATTTCCTCTGCAGCTGACCCTTTTATTTACAATTGTCTCATCCCTGACACTAAAACACCAGTTGCAAACTTCATCATTTAGATGGATTACATTGTGTGAAGGTGAACAGAGGTTTGCAGTTAAAGCTAATTCCCTCTGAGCTTTTATTTTGTGACTGTGTGTGAAGTTGGCCGTCGGCCCGGTAAAACTTAGTTTAGGACTCAAGTAATGAGAGTGAGAGGAGGTGGAGTGGGAGGGAGAAACTGAAGGATGCTGGGATTACATCATGGCGTGATAAAGTACTCTGTGTTACTCTGAAAAAGTGTAATTGAAGTTTGCGGTCGCCTGCCAGCTCTGGCTCCAGAATTTTAATGTCTCTCTCAGGACGAGTGTTCGACTTATTAGTGAGGACTGGAGTGAACCCGGCTTCTGTCGCTGCTCTGAAATTCACTATGAGCTTCAGTGAAAGATATTACACATGAGGAATAACCATTTACACGTCTTAATTTATCACCTGAGGCTCATCAGGGGCCAAGAGGATGTTTTCAAGCTGCTTGTTTTGCAAATGAATCAAAGTAAACTCAAAAATGTTGCATCGAAATTGCAGATTTGTTGCAGTTTTCTAATAATGAGCTCGAGGAAAGTCCTGTGTGAGCGAGCGAGTCATCCTTGTCACTTCATTCAGTTTGTGTTTGATATTCTTCACTGCAGGCTGAATGTGCTGACTCACTCGGCTGACGGAGGAAAATAAAAAAAAAAACAAAAAAAACACAGGACTCATTTCTCACGCATCTGTCTGTTTGAGTCTCTCGTGAAGCTGTGGTGTTGGAGGATTTCTGTTTTTAGAATCTGGTTTGTCACTCGAGGATTTCTTCATCAGCAGAGACTCTGTTTGTTTTTTTTTTCTTCTTCAGATCTGAAACTTCCTCAGATCTGTGATGGAGGTCGAACAGTCGAGCCTCCGTTTAACTGTTCAGTCAGTTTCATCACCTGTGGCTGTTTATTTCAAGCATCGTGGGAATTACAGAACAAACTGTGGAGCGTCTCATGCACTTGCTGCACTGTAGCTGAATTTTGCAGAAACTATAATTTAATATTGTAACGCAGGGGTTTCCAAACTTTTTTTCAAAAAAATAAAAATAAAATGAAATAAATTAATTAATTAATAATAATAAAAATATGGTGGCTGTCACACTCTAAAGTTCATTGTCACTATTGCTGTCCAAGAAAGCTCATTAGAGGTGTCCACACCTCCTCAAACTCTTGTGTTTTACCTCTCATCACATAAGTTAGTTTTTCAATTGTAACACTTCGCGTCATTTCCCTTATCGAGGACTGTATAGAAGAAACTTCAGTCTCTTTCCACGACAAAGCGATCATCCTCCTGGCCTGCAGGAAACCAAAGGTGATCAGAGTCTTATTTTTAGAGCCATAAAGTCAGCCAGGAATAAACCAAGTATGCAAAGTTTTGCTAGATTAGGTATTTGAGTACCAGTGATTTTACTTAGTGTACAAAGAACCAGTTTGGGACATTCCCATACACAATGAATTAAAGTGCCTTTCTCAGTCAAACATTTGGCACAGATGTCTGGAATACCAGGGGACCATTTACTAAGTATCTCAGGGGTTATATATGTTCTCATTAGCCATTTATGTTGTAATAATTTCAGTCTGGTGTTAAAAGTTTGTGTTTGTGCTTTTAAGCAAGTATCCACCCATTCATCCTCACCTATATCTTCCTTAATATCTGAAATCCAAGCTTTTGTTCTGTCTGTACAAGATTCCTTGTCATGAGAAATGAGTGTGGCATATATTATTGAAATTTGTACCATTTATATGTTTTAGCACTAAATCCTCTAGACAGTGGTGGTTCATGGGTCAATGACAAAAAGAGGGTCTAAAAACGCATTTTTAAAAAGTTCTTCGAAAATGGATAAAAACATATTTCTGAGAGAAGAATTATGTTTTCTAACAGATTTCAGTAGTTGACCAACATTTCAAAGATTTGAGGTTCATTATTTTTTAGTATTTTTAATTTGAGCACCCAAAAATGTCAGGTGGTGCAACCAAATATATGAAAATATATTTATATGTTCCTTTTATTTTTTCTGTGTGAAATTATTGGCAAGTATCTCTCAAGTGTCTGTAGTGACTCATACTTTTTCATTTTGTGTTTCATTTCTTTTATTTGTGAATAAGATAAATAATTTGATGTTAAAATAACATTTCACATTATTACATTGGTTGTACCACCTGACATGGAAATTGTTCCAGTCACCAATGAAGTGAAAAAACCTTTTTTATCAGTATTTCAGAGAAATCTACAAACTTTTCCACTTGGTCACAAATGTCATTTGGGCTCCTCTGGCTGATGCAGTTTCCTGTTTCNACAAAAGTTTTTTACATTTCTCAACAGCTTTAAAATTCTTTTTATTTGCAAAGAATGTTTTATTTAAAAAGGTTCAAGCATAAAATAATGCCACTGTATTTTTAATTTCCATTTACAATAACTGACATTCAATTTTTAGAGTTTAATTACTGTGGATACTTGTCAGGACGGTTGCACCACCTGACATTTTGGGGGTTTGAGGAACCAAAACACAAAAAAACATGTTATATTTTAATAGTTTAAAGATGTGTTCAAATAACACAGGTTTCATAGAATAAAGAAATACATGTGATGAAATACTCAATTCATGATGGAAGGAAATATTGCACTCTGACACAAAAAAAGGGACGTCACGTCATTGACCCTTATATAACAAAGATCATTAAATGTTAGTAGAAAACCATGAGCATATAAATCTCCTAGTTTCTGCAATCCGGAATGACATAATTTACTACGAGTATAAAGTCTGTAATCTACCGAAAAACTGGGTATGCTCAGTGAGCAGATCTGAAATCTGAAAATCTCAACAACTTTTTAAGCTGACTCGTTTGATTGCGTTTGGTATGATGCAAAGATGTGCTCTGTGAGTCATTTTGAGTAAAAAAAAAACAAACATTGAAGAAAAGAAAACAGTTTATGTATGAAAATGGTTCAGAATTAGAGATATTTGGAGCTAAAACTTGTTTTATAATTGTCTGGAAAACTATCATGATTAAGTGTAGTTCCTGATCCTGCCATGAAAAATAATGACATATTTCACAGGTATGGGATTGAAGATGGGATTGAATTTCTTTTTTTCACGTACGTCAATTTTCTACGACGTAAGCATGGGAAATGTGACTGTAAATAAAAATGTGAGGCACCTGAAAAGTTTGTTCAATTGCATGTTCATACAGTCAATACCATTTTTGCTACTTGTGACTCTTTTTTGCCCATTTGAATAACTTTTTACTCTTTCATTTTGCTGCTTTTTAACTATTTTCAAGGTTTTCTCTCAATTTTCAACTATTTTCACCCATATTTTTTGCTTTTTGACAATTTCTTGCCACTTCTTGTCGTTTTTGCCACTTCTCACCACTTATATTGTTTCTCTTGCAAAGTTAGTTTTTTACAATTTGTCTCTTTAGTTGAGTAAAACTGGTGTAAAGCAGAAAACATCTCCTGCAAGACGATTCATTCTGACACATTTCAGCTTAAAGAAAATTCTCACTGTCTGCGATTAGAATATTGCAGCAGACCATTTTTTGATTTTATCTAATTTGCAATTCATTGACCAATCAGAATCAAGGATTTAACTCAGCTGAGTAATAAATACAGTCATTTTTGTTTCTTCATCCCTTTAAAAAAACTCCTTACTGCAGCTTTAAGTCTCTACATCCTGAACTTGATAACGAGTGTCAGCCCTGCGTTCGTTCCTCCTGACCTCTACGGTTCATCTGCTGCAGCAAACAAGCAGACTAATCACACACAGATGGACAGACTGTGACGCAACACACACACACACACACACACCTCCAGCTCCTCCTGGTTCCTGCTTCGTGTGATTGCAGCGTCAGACTTACAGCCGTCTTAATCCGTCTCAGATTAAGTAGCTCTGGTCGTGTGACCTCGTCGTCTCCACGCTCTGTTTCTGCTTTTATAAACAAATGTTTGTGCTAGAGTTAAAGGAGGAGTGTTGGTTTGTTAAAGGAAGAGATTGAATTATTCTCAGAGTCTTTGCTTGTGTTTCCTCTCAGACCTGGAGGTGGAGGAGGTTTCAGAGACTAAGTACCACGACAACAAGAAGCTTGTAATCTCATTAATGCATTTCAAATCTTACTCGGAGGTGTTACGGCCTGAGCGTGCACAGAGTATTAAAACTAAACCTCTCACAGGACAGAAAACTTCCTCATGATTGTTTTTTTCACACTTTTTATCTCATCTCATCACAAAAATGTGGTGTTGTTTCTGAAATCTTGCAGGAAACAACCTTTTTTGGACGAGTGCTGTTGCAACTTTCTGCTATGAAACTATTAAAAGTTGATCCCCAAGTTTATTCAAGAGGTTGGTTTTCTGCTTTAAAGCTCCAGTAAGGAGTTTTTACTACATGCAAAACAGACTGAGGCTGATATCAATGCATTTTATGACTTAGAGAAGCAAATCAGGCGACAGAGACAAGATAAAAATGTAAAAACACTGCAAGGGAAATAACTTTCACCAGCAGGTTTTTACAATGAGTGACACAACAAGTTCAGATACGTCTGCAGGATCAGGTGTTTATGATGTTTAAATAACATGTAATCAGACTTTTACATGAGGCTTTTTATACAGCAGACTTTCAATCTGCCCTGAGAGGAAAAACGAGCCATAAACACTAGTGATGCCAACTTAGTGACTTTGTGGCGTATTAGAAAGTTTTCAGATCCTTTAAGTGGCTTTTTCTGGAGTTTAAAGACTCAGAGCATTCACAGGCGGACAAGCCCTCCTCACTGTATGCAAACGAATCGTGCATGAATGTGTCTCTTTCGGGTCGTTTCTGCCAGTTTGAATTACCCAGATAAAAGAGGAGGGTTGATAATTAGAGATTTAAAAACTAGAAAGACAGAAAAAGCACGTTCATTTGAAGCTATAAACTTATTTACAAGTGTTTTTTACTCACTTTATTGTCTCCCATGACGGTTTTTGTCTCTCCTGCAGCTTCCATGAGAAATACATGCAAATTTCCAATTATGCAAATTAAGTAATGACATTGTTTAGGAACATCCAGGACAGGCATTAACTACTTCCCTCACTGAGGAGTTGGCAACACTGATAGAAACTAAAAATATCCTTATGTACCAGGCTTTAAGTGTGTTATATATATGTCTTTACAACCTAGTTCATCATAAAGATGCGCACCCCTTTTTTTGGCTTCAACAAGCAGCATTTAGCTCCATTAATTCAGATGAGTTTGTGTTCTTTAAACAGAGTCGATTGTCAGAAACAGAGCTGGGCAATTAAATCGTAAATTAGATTGAATCACAATATGACCTGTTGCAGGACTGTAACTGCAGAAAGTGCAATGTTTCTATAACCTGAAATGTGTCAAAATATCAGATACATGTTTTTACAGCAGATGTTTTCTGTTCTACACCAGAGTTACTCAACCAAAGAGACAAACTGTTAAAAACTACCTTTACAAAAGAAACTATACAAGTGGTAAAAAGAGGCAAAAACAGCAAAGAGTAGCAATAAAAGTTAGTTTGAGGTGGTAAAAATTGCCTAAAAAGCAGCAAAAGTTGGCATTTAAATAAGGGATGAAACCTGGAAATGCTCAAAAAGTAGCAAAAAATGGTCCAAAAGTGACAGAAAACAAGTGATTGAAATGACCAAAAAACAACAAAATGTGTCAAAAAAATTGGGAGTAAACCTGGAGAATAGTCAGAGGGCATTAAAAAAAATGGTCGAAAAGTAGCAAAAATTGGCAATAAAATTGTGAAGGAAACGTTAAGAATTAGGAAAAACAGTGATAAAAGTGATGACTTCGTTTGAGGTTGTAAAGATTGCCAAAAAAGGCAACAAAAATTGGCTTTTTAATTGGGTTAAAACCTGGAAATAATTAATAAGTAACAAAAAAAATGTCCAAAAGTGGCAAAAAAGGTGAAAAATTAGCAAGAAGAAATTTGGAGAAAACTTAACAAGCCAGAAAGAAGCAAAAATGTTGAAAGAAGTGATGGAAAAATGGTGAGAAATGGTAAAAATGGCTAAAATCAACAAAAATGACAAGAAAATTAGTTTTAAACCTGGAAAACAGTCATTTTGTTGCCAAACATGGTCCAAAAGTGGTAATAATGGGCAAAAAGAACAATAAAACTTAGTTTGAGGTAGTAATAATTGCCCAAACAGCAACAAAAATTGACTTTTTGATTGGGTTAAAACCTGGAAATACTAAACATGTAGGAAAAATTGGTCCAAAAGTGGCAAAAACAGTAAAAAAAAGTGATTGAAATGGCCAAAAAAACCAACAAAATATGTCAAAAAAAACTGGGAATGAACCAGGAGAATAGTATAAAGGTATAAAAAAAATTGTTCAAAAGGGGCCATAGCAATAAAATGTTGAAGGAAACTCTATGAAATAGCAAAAACGGTGAAAAAACGTATGATTTAGTCTGAGATAGTACAGATTGCCAAAAAAAAAGGCAACAAAAATGGCATTTGATTGGGATAAAACCTTGAAATACTTGACAACAGGCATAAAATTGTCCATAAGTGGCAAAAAAAAGTGAAAAGTGACTAAAAAGGCCAAAAGTTAGCGAGCAAAAACTTCAGAAAGAAGCAAAATTTGCCTTTTATCCCATAATTTTGTTTTTTTTTTTTCTTATAATTTTGAATTAAATCTTGGAGTTTTGACTTCTTATATCAAAATTTCAGCTTTTTCTCTCAATCATTTCCTTTATTTTAAAACGTCGACTTTTTATCTTAGACTTTTGTCGTCTTAAAATTTTAACCTTTAATGAGAAAGTTTGGACTTTTCTCACATAATCTTAAATTGATTCCTTAAACTCTGGAAGTTTTTGACTTTCTGTCTCAGAATTTTGTCTTTATTTCTCAAAATTTCCACTTTTCATATTAAAATATTGACCTTTTATCTCAAAATTGAAAAAATTCTTACCTTCAGTTTTCATTTTCATCCTCACATTAGAGGAAAAGCTTTTGATGTTTCGATGGTTTGATGTAATTTTCTGTCAAGTTTGTAAACGTTACTGCAAATTGTGAAAATTTCACTAAAGTTTGATTGAAAGAAAATCTGTATCTGCCAGAAAAATCGCAGTCAGATCTTTTTCTAAAACCGTTCAGCCCTACTAGAAATAACAGAACAGACTTAAAGAGTTGCAGTCAGACGTTGTTGGACTGAAATAATTCAATAAAGCTTTTTCACTCAGGGGAAGTTTTCCTGATTTAAAGCTGATCAAATGTTTTCATGTCGAGCTCTCGTCCTTAAAGTATAACAGTCGGGGATTAAAGGAGTCATATTTCCCTCGGGGTGTCTCAGTGTTTGTTCTCAGGAAAACTAAATGCTCTTGTAAACTACAAACAGTTGGATTTAAAGACTACATGGACCACAACAACTTGGCTGAATCTTCGGCGTGTGGCACGGTCTGGATTGAGGTTGCTGGGGGATTTCAGGGATGTTGCTGGGTCAGTGGATTACCTTGTAACAGATCTGTGGGCGGGCTTTATGACACACACCGGATGTGTTGGCTTGTGTACGGGGGCTTTAATCCTTCAGACAAACATGCTAACTCCTCCGCTGGGTTTGTAAGTCCTGCAGGAATCTACACGATCTGCTGTTTTCTGTGTTTTTACCTCTCTTTAAGTCTGTTTCCTCTCTCCTCCTCTCAGGTGTGACTAACGATGCCTCCTGTCCTCGCCGTCTGAACATGCTGCTCGGGTAGTGAAGCCGACCGAGAGGAGCGTCTAGCCTCTTACACTCCTTCCCCTTTGGATAGAAAAACACACACACACACACACACACACGCTCGGCTCAATCCAAGCACAACCATGCTGATCAAGGAGTATCGTATCCCCATGCCGATGAGCGTGGAGGAGTACCGCATCGCTCAGCTCTACATGATCCAGGTGAGTGCTTCTTCACAGAAACACGCAGACTTACACAAGAGGAGCTCAGGTAAAAGCACTGGTTCAGGTTTGTGTGTTAAGGCAAAGAGGAGGCAGAGGTGAGGAGTTCAGGGTGTCATCGTGTTGAGCTGCACCAGAACCAGAGCACTGGTTTAATGTCTGAAAGAACAGAGTCGTCCTGTAGACCAGATGGTGCTCCATATGTCTCAAGATTATGTTTCATTTCATAGATTTTCTTTCTGCAAACACGTAAATGATAAAAAAAACAAGGTTCACACAATAAGTAGGAGGTGGTTTTCTTTGTGATACACATGCAGAAAGTGTAAAAGTGTGCACGAATTAAAGGTGTTTAACTGTTATGTGAGTGTAAGAGGAGCATGCCTGAATGAAAACACACAAGTTCTGACACATCATGGAGGCAGGAATCCTCCTCAGCTGTTGCCCGTAAATCTTTTTTAGAGGTGCAATGAAAAAAGGCAGAAAAGTTTTGGGGGGTTTTTTTGGTCATTTTTAGTTGTTTCACTGCAGGAGGAGATGTTAAGAGCAGTGAGGTTTACAGAAGAGTCATCGAAAAATAACTTGAAGAGAATCATAAAAAATATCAGCTTCATGTCTTTCATATTTCTGAAATGTATGTGAGCATCTATTACAGACATTACGGCACACACACCCACAGCCGGACCCCGCCTCCTGTTTCAGCATCACAGTTGAACTCCAGGTTTCCACGGTAACTGGTGACATCACCTGCAGCATGGCAGCAGTCACCATCATTTGTTTGTGATATGACAGAAAGAGAGAGAGAGAGAGAGAGAGAGATGGTGCAGTCTGTGTTACCATGTCAACATAATGTCTGGGTCTAAATATGGAGCTCAGTTTGAGTTTTTGTGCAGACGACAGGAACCAGCTCCTGTTGTTTCAGTTTTCTCTGAATCTCTGCTTCATAATTTCTCTGAAAATACTCGTTTCAGTCCAGGCTGCAAACTTCCTCTTTCTGAGAAATATTGTTCAAGAAATCTCACTCAAAATATCAGCACATCAGCGTCCTCAGCTCTCTCTACATCAGCATTTAGATTCAGTAAAGTCAGAGGTAAAGGTGTGTTGGATTAATCCCAGGATGAGACGCAGGTGAACAGTTGGTACAAGAATTCTGTACGACGGTCACGAGATCTGCTCAAACAGTGACGACAGTTAAAAAAGCAAAATAAACCTTATAGGTCAAATTTTGTTTGGGATATTTCTTGTTTTATAAATAGATCATTTGTATCTTCAAAATGAGAAACTGTGGTTTATTCATATAAAACAGCTTTATTGTGTGGCAACAGTGGAGGAAGCTTTCAGAGTTCTATATCCCAGAGTGTTAGGTTCTGGTGTTAGTGGTTCTACAGCACTGGGTCCTAGAATAATGGTTAAATAGAGTCTTATGAAATCTGTTTTATTTTTTCCAAATTCAGTCTTAAGTCTTTAGAAGTCTGTTTTCTTACCTTTTTCACCTATTTTATCACCATATAGTGCGTGCTTTTTGTGTCAGTGACTAAAATATCCATTACTGAGATGCAAAAATCCCGAAATTTATTGAGGTAGTTCATCATTTTTCTGCATTTCAAGTCAAATTTCCCTCTTTCCATCAGTTCTAGTTTGGTGCTTGTGCTAGTGCTTAGTTGGTTCCAATCCTGTTCTACCTAAGAACCTGTGAGTGCTGAGCTGGTTCATTTGGTCATCATAAAACGTCAGTACATCACTTGTTTCAGTCTTCGGTGCACTGTGGCTGAGGCGGAAGTAAAATTGACAACAGTGTTGGTGACTTCATACAGAAATAGCTGGAAATGCTTAAAAAGCAAAGATTCATTTCTGTTTCTGTTGGTGTTTATAATAATAAATTTATTTTTATTTATAAAGCGCTTTTCAAGCGCTCTCAGTTTTCTGTCCGACCATGTTCAAACATGCAGATTTATTTCTGCATGGTCACAACCATAGACTGTATAATGAGTGGACGTAACAACGTTCGGCCCAAACTGAAGCCTCCAGCAGATGCCCCGCCCCCTGGTGTCTGGCTGCAGTATAGGTCATAAGCCCCGCCCCCTGGTGTCTGGCTGCAGTATAGGTCATAAGCCCCGCCTCCCCTTGTATTCCAGATATGAGCCGGGAAAACTTTAAAAAATTACGATACCTCGTAGGAACGTTTCTCTCATCTTTACTCTAAGGTAGTATGATGATGTCATCTGGCTGCATGGTGTTCAGGTGTTTTTTTTCCTGAGAAGTTAGTTTCTCATTAGTTATTGGACGTTAAAACCACAATATAAGTTTCGTTTTACGATAGTTGACAGCTGCCGTTCGTGAGTAGTTTTTATCGGGGATATAAGAAACTTCGAGAAAGAGCCAAAAGGAGACTAAACTTTCTGAAGAAGAAGAAATAAACATTTTTATTTCTCTTTTTTACTTGGCTCCACCGGAAATTCTCTACTGCGCAGACTCTGGCTGCACAATGGCAGCTAGAGAAACGGGGTCCATTCTATATACAGTCAATGGTCCAGACTCATCAGAAGTGATTGTTTCATTGTCTGCACACACAGCTGATTTAGCTTTAATGATAAAAATGGTTTTCTAGGAAAAAAAAAAACAACATTCACATTAGATTTTCAAAGAGGCTAATTTGCACAAAATGCAGTGATGGGACCAGAGATTTGTTTAAACCATCTCGTGAGAGAGAGCAGAGAAAACTGGAGCACTGAGGCACCTGTCGCTCTGCTGGACACTCAGGAATCAGTTTCAGATTTGGGGCTTCGTTTTGGGATTACCTGTTTGTTTTTGTCTTATTTGTGCAGAGTTAGTGACTGAGGTGTTGGATTTGTTCTTTTAAAATCCTGGTTCAGGTTTGGGGACATTAAAACAGTTAATCAGAGGCAGGTGCTGCATCTTAAGGTTTTAAAAAAAAGAACCTGCTCTCTCTGCATAAAAACACGTTTAGACTCATGAAATCAGCTCTATGGTTTCGTTAAAGATCCTCGTGTCCCTGTGGAAAAGCCGAACATATTCGACCACTTTGCGGCGCTCTTTAAGGCGTGTGTCATTAATACAGCTCCTTGGTGCAGCGGCGGAGGGTAATTTAAGGCCCTCAGCTCCTCTCCTAAATTACATTACCTGCTAGATTACAGCAATTTTCCAGCTGTTTGCCTCCTCTGACCTTCATCACTGATAGCGGCTCCCTGAAGTCTTCAGCAGAGAGCGGCGTGTTCAGTGTGAGCTCTCATTCTTGACCCTGAGCCCCACACTCTGACGCTTAATAATGATCGCCGTGATTTGTATTCACGCTGCCGTTCCTCGACCCGCAGCACATCACAAAAGAGGGAATGAGGCGGCTTTTCAATCACGGGCTCAGAGACGAGGACAGTAACTGCAGCCTGACAGTTATCATCACACACTTGGAGCAGAGCGATTAAAATACAACAAAGATTTATAATTGAATTAAAGCCTCTGTGCAAATAAAGAGACTCATCTATAACCTGTGAACAGTTTCACGCCAGTGTGATGTGACGTTTGTGTCATTTAGGTCAAAGGTTCCCAACCTTTTTAGCCTGTGACCATATTTTAACATCACAAAATTTATGGGCATCTTTTTTTTTTTTTTTTTTTTTTTAAATTAAGTTGTTGGGGTTTTTTTCTATTTCATTCATAATGTGTTGCTAATACAGAGGAGCCAGGATTAGTGCAAAAAATGACGACTTTATTTTCTTTTTTATCGATTTATTAACAAAACATAATCTTTACAAGTGAATCCACCTCTAACAAGTGATATGAAAATATTAATATTATAGTAAGAACAATAATAATAGATGCAATAATAACGGTCATAAAAATAGAAACAGTACTGATAATAATTATATGATACTACTAATTATAATAATAATGGTATTCATAAAACTAATAAAAATAATTATAATAATGATAATAAATAAAAATGATAATATTATAATGATATCATTGTCACAAATATAATAAAAAATAAAGTAAAAAATAATAATAATAGTAGCAAAAATAGTCATGAAACAATATTTACAAACATTTTGTAATGTTATAAATAAATGATGATGACTTTATTTTCCCCAATCATGATATTGACTTTATTATTCTTTTTGTTTTTAACATTTTTATTCAGTTTCACATATTTACAGATATCCTCTCATATCCTGATAAATCCATAATAAAACCAACCTGCTGTATTTTCAGGAGTCCCAGTGAAGTCATGTGACCTGGGTGGAGGGTCCAGTTCGCTGCAGTGATTTTATTAAAGGTGTTCGTCAAAATGTTAAACTCTGCTGAGCGAAAGGAAACCATTGATCTGTTTTAAAGAGTCGTTTGAAAGTCTAAGTCCCCAAACTCATCAGTAAAAATTAAACACTTCTCAGAGTTTGGATCGTTTGGTGCTGAAGGAAGAAGAGATTTCCTGAGCGGAGGTGTAGAAAAGAAGAATGGATGAAGAGTTAAACTAATGGCGCTTTACCACTCTACAATTCCAGCTCTACTCTACTCGGCTCTACTCGGTTTGGTTATCTTTTCCTCTAGCCCGACTACAGACTCACGGTGGGCGTGGATCTTATAACACAGCTGCGCTAAAGTGCTGCGCAGAAGTGCGTGAATGTTCATCTATAACGCCACACAAACATCATTTTGTACTAACATATGTGCCACCGTGGTCTTTAAAGGAAAAAAAAAGCTTTCAAAAGATTTCATTAAAGTAAAACAGCGGCTCAATGTCGGGCGTCATGACAACGGAGGTAAACAACAGCCTGGTGCTGCTGCACGCGGAGGGAAACGAAGGAGCTGCTTCCTGACATCAACTCTTCCCTGGATCCAGTGAGATCACTTTAATTTTTGATTTTTGGGCCTGGTATAGCAGAGATTTTTTGTTGATCAATCATTCTTCTTTGAACTGGTTTTTCCTTTTTGGTTCCCTGTGGATTAATGGACTGATTGGTGCTTAAAGACTCTCGTGGCAGACAGATCGCTCCTGCACCGACCAACTTTGATTTAATTTAAAAGACTCTTTAAAGCGAACTATCTTTGCTGTTAACTTCTTTTTGGTTTAAAAAGGACTTTAACTTCTTTAGGAATCATGAAGGAGCATTTTAGGGCTGTATTTTGTCTTCATTCAGTCTGGTTCTGTGCCGTCAGGTTTAAATGTCATTAAAAACCCGTCGCTGACTTATTCCTTTGCCTCTTGTAAGTGATTTGTTCAGAGTCAGAAGCTGCAGAGACGACATTCTCTGACCAATGAGTGACCTGCAGTCCGTCCACGTCACCTTTTTATCGACTTTACTCTCTTAGAACCAGGGTAGAGCAGGTACTAAAAACTGGCGTCTGACGCGTAGTACCGCGCCTGTGGAAACGCAACACAAACCAGGTAGAGGCGAGTAGAGTAGGGGCTGAGACGAGTCAGTGGAAAAGGGCCATAAGACGTGACTGAAGCAGTTTCTCTTTTTTCCTCCTCATGGCAGCGTTTTTCTCTCCAGCTCATCACTTTGCTTCTGCTGCATCATCCTTCAGATCTGAGGGAATTTACAAGGTTAGACAAAAACTGGAGAGAGGGACAGGAGCGCTGTGTCAGACTCTCAGGGTTTAACGTGAAGTTAGAGGACACAACGAAGGACGGATATCAGCTCGAAAGACAAAATTATGAGTTAAAAGAATAACAGGGGTCTGAAAAGTCACAATACAAACAAAAGTCAAAATTGCTACATGAGAGGCTGGATTACATTTTCATTGTAGTAAATAAATTTAAGAAAAAAAAACAGCTCTGCAAAGCAAAAATGTGACAATGATTTTAATTCATGAAATAAAAATAAATTTAAGAAAAACAAAAAGAATTGATTAAACAAAATTTAAGTTAGTGGTTATGAATATCAAAGTCAAAGCAATAAAAAAGCAATAATTATTAAATGAAAAGCAAAATAATGAGATGAAAAGTCAGTTCTAAGAGTGAAAATACAAGATTCAAAATTACAAATAGTAAGAGTCGAGGTTATTACAAAAATATCTACATCTTATGGAAAACATCATAAAACCTCAGACTCATAATATACTAGATGAACTTAAAAGTAAACACTATGATTAAAAAGTTTGATATTGAATAAAAAGTTAAAATCAGGATATACAAGTTGGATCATGGGACTTGAGCTTAGTTTCAAAATAAAAGTCTGAATAACTATATTATACATCATTTTAATGAGATAAAAGTCATAAGATAGAAAATGAAAATTATGAAATTAGAAGTTAAATTATGAGACTTGTTTTTGAAATATGAAACAAAATGTCAAGACTATGAGATCTTAAAGAAACTTTGAGATTTGATTTTTGTTTTCAATCCATTGATATAAAGACAGAAAAATCTGATTTTTTTTTTATTTGAAACAGCATCTGTGTCAGTCTCAAAATGTAATTTGGGCTTTAGTTTGGTGTCATTTTTAGCTTTTTTATATTCAGAGTTTCTTTGGTTTTGGCAGAAAATCAGATATGTGAAAGTAAAAGTCTTAACGTTGGATGGAGTGATGGGTAAAATATATTTTTCAGGATGTTTTCAGTCTCAGTGTCTGATAGTGAGACAGTCAGTGATGGTTCCCCGTCTGCAGATTTCTCATCCGTCTTTCTGTCGTCTTTGTGCCTCGCTGCAGAAAAAGAGTCGAGAGGAGAGCTGCGGCGAGGGCAGCGGCGTGGAGATCCTGGAGAACAAACCTTACGAGGACGGCCCCGGGGGCTCGGGTCAGTACACGCACAAAGTCTACCACATCGGCAAACACATCCCGTCCTGGTTCTGCTCCATCCTGCCCCAAGCTGCTCTACGGGTGGAGGAGGAGTCCTGGAACGCTTACCCCTACACCCGCACACGGTGAGACTGTTTTTCAGAATAAAAGCACTCATGGAGCTGATATTAAATAGTTTTGCTCTGAGGCGTCATCACGAGGAGAAGCTTCGACCTTAAGTAATAAAATCCTGTTAATGGTTTTTAATGTCGCTTTAAGATCCATAAATTTAACAAATTAAACAACTTCCTCTCTCTTTCTGCTGAGGAGTTTTTTTTTTTAATTTGGAGCTATTTCAGCTGAATAATCACATTTTCCTTAAGTGTCCCTCCTGATATCGTAAAACCACACAGTGAAGTGTTTTCTCTGGCTCTGACTCAGATTTTTCATCCATTAGACATTAAGTTTGAGCTTGTAAATTGCTTGTAACAAGTCAAAAAAATCTGCCAATGGGATAAGACGAATTCGCCCGGGAAGTTTCTTGAAATTAGAAAGATGTCTTAAAACAAGAATCTTTTATCTTATCCCATTGACAGATTTTTTTTTACTTGTTACAAGCAATCGATGCCTCATTTTTGTCTTTAAAAAACTTGAAATGAGACATTTTTATGACTTGGTCTAGTAAATGTGGCTCAAATCAAGAATAGTAAGACAAATTTTACTAAAATTAAGACATAATGACTCGCTTAGATTTCAGTTTCTGCAGTGTAGGGCTGAAGGATTTGTTTCAGCTGTTTCACACACACGTCTTTAAGTGTAAAACTGTCGGGAAAAATCCTTTTTTCCTTGGGATTGTTGAATTTTGTTTTTATTTGTTTGTATTTTGTTTTATTTAACTTGACACAATTAAGAATATTTTGCACTACATCATTTTCAAAAGTTAAGACTCAAAGATATCTCTTTCTGTTCTTCAGTTTTTATAACCGAAAATACAATTTTAAAAAGTCCAGTTTAAAAAAAGCAGGAATAGGTGTTAGACTTTGGGACTCTTTGTCTAAAAATCTTCTTTCTAAATTTTTTTTTGCCTTTTATCCTATAATTTTGTATCTATTTTGTATAATTTTGACTTAAATCTAAGATTTTTGACTTTTTATATAGCAAAATTTCAACTTTTTATCTCAAACATTGCCGTAATTTCAAAACGTAGACTTTTTATCTTAGACTTTTGTCGTCTTAAAATTTTGACCTTAAATGAGAAAGTTTGGATTTTTCTCACATAATGTTAAATTGATTCCTTAAACTCTGGAAGTTATTGGCATTTTGTCTTAGAATTTTGTCTTTATTTTCTCAAAATTTCCACTTTAAATATTAAAATATTGACCTTTTATCTCAAAGTTGGAAACGATTCTTACCTTCAGTTTTCATTTTCATCCTCGCATTAGAGTAAAAGCTTTTGATGTTTCAATGGTTTGATGTAATTCTCTGTCAAGTTTCTAAATGTAACTGTACATTGTGGAAACTTCACTAATGTTTGATTTAAAGAAAATCGTGAATCAAATTGAAATGGCTGTATCTGCCAGAAAAATCATAATTCGATCTTTTTCTAAAACCGTTCAGCCCTGGTGCCTCCCTCTCGTCCAATTTCTCCAGGGGTTTCCTCAAACACCTGAGTGAAATAACCGTAATAACCACATATTGGCTGAAAGAGCAATGTCTCAGCTTTCAGAAACTGTTTGAATATTTTTGATCGTGCGAACCGTTTGGGAGTAAAGGACGTATAAATGTGAATGTGTCGACTTAAGTGGTTAAAGAATATTGCTGCATTTCAAGCAGAAAATGGTCCAAAAGTGGCAAAAAAGAGCAAAAAAAATGGCAGTAAAATATGAAACAAAAAAAAAAACTCTGGAAAAAGGCAGAAAGAAGCAAAATTAGTGGAAAAAGTGCCATAAAGCAGTAAAAAGCGGTAAAAATGACCAATAAGTCAACAAAATGGCAAAAAGTCAGGATAAAATGTGCGTAATAGTCAGTTTGTTGCAAAATTGGTCCTAAAGCAGCATATAAAAGAGTGAAAAGTGTCTAAAATGGGCAAAAAACAACAAATTTAAGGTCTTTTCAACCCGGACTTCACTTTTTGAGACTGACTATCCTGATTTCTCTCCACCTGTTGGTCTCTCAGGTACACGTGTCCCTTTGTGGAGAAGTTCTCTATAGACATCGAGACGTATTATAAACCAGACACTGGAAACCAGGGGGATGTTTTCAACCTGTCGTCTGCTGAGAAGAGACAGAGGACTATAGGTGAGTGTGACGTCACACACACACACTTTTAAGATCAGATCACACACCTCTGCTCTCTAATAAAGACTCCTCCCTCCTGCAGACCCCATCGACATCGTGAAGGACTACATCGCTCCTCACGAGTACCTGGTGGAGGAAGACCCAAAGCTGTATCAGTCGGTGAAAACCAAACGAGGTCCGCTGTCCGACGACTGGATCGAGGAGATCAACCAGAGTCCGGGTCGATGTCCCGTTATGTGTGCCTACAAACTCTGCAAGGTGGAGTTCAGATACTGGGGCATGCAGTCCAAGATCGAGCGCTTCATCCACGACGTGGGTACGTACGGCACCGAGGACGGGGTTATGAATATGAATGATATCACAAAAACTCCTCCTTCACTCATGGTTAGTGGTTGGGTGAAGACATTTATTAACAAACAACTGTGTTTACTCTTTTTAAATCATAATAACAACAGAAACTTCCAAAATAACCCTGATGAAAAGTTTCCATCCTCTGGTGATTTTGTCCTGATAACATGAACACAAGTCGACACGAATGTGTTTGAATGTCTCCTAAAGGTAACCATCCTCACCTGTGATCTATTTTCTTATAATCAGTGTGTGTGTATAAAAGCTCAGTGAGTTTCCACTTGCATCTTTCATCCAGTGCTGCGCTGACATTTCTGGATTCTGAGTCATGAGGAAAGAAAAAGAATTGTCAAAGTTTCTGCAGGAAAAGTTAATCCAACTGTATAAAACAGGAAAGGGATATAAAAAGATATCCAAGGAACTGAGGATGCCAATAAGCAGAGTTCAAACTCTAATGTAGAAGTAGAAAATGAGGGATTCTGTTGAAACCAAACTCCAGTCAGGTAGACCAGCAAAAGTTTCAGCAACAACTGACAGGAAAATTGTTCAGGATGCAAAGAAAAACCCACAAATAACTTCAACTGAAATACAGGACTCTCTGAAAGAATGTGGTCTGGCTGTTTCAAGATGCACAATAAGGAGGCACTTGAGAAAAAGTGGGCTGTATGGTCAAGTTGCAAGAAGAAAGCCAATTTTTCGCAAATATCAAGCCTCAAAAACTTCTGGAACAAAGTCATTTGGAGTGATGAGACCAAAATTGAACTTTTTGTCCACAACCATAAACATTGTTCCATTTGGAGAGGAGTCAACAAGGCCTATGATGAAAGGTCCACCATTCCTACTGTGAAACACGGAGGTGGATCACTGATGTTTTGGGGATGTGTGAGCTACAAAGGCTCAGGAAACTTGGTCCAAACTGATGAATGAAGGATGAATGCAGCATGTTATCAGAAAATACTGGAGGAAAATTTACACTCATCAGCCCAGAAGCTGCACATGAGACGTACTTGGACGTTCACACATGACAATGATCCAAAACATAAGGACAAGTGGACCTGCCATTGGCTACAGCAGAATAAAGTGAAGGTTCTGGAGTGGCCATCTCAGTCTCCTGACCTCAAACCTGCAGTTCATGCAAGAGAGACCAAGAATTTACAGGAAGTGGAGGCTTTTTGCCAAGAAGAATGGTCAGTTTTACCATCTGAGAAAATAAAGACCCTCATCCACGACGAGCACAGAAGACTTCAAGCTGTCACTGATGTTAAAGGGGAAATACACGCTATTAAGAACTGGGGGGTGGAAACTTTTGATCAGGGTCATTCTGGAAGTGTCTGTTGTTGATTTAAAAAGAGTAAACGCAGTTGTTTGTTAATAAATGTCTTCACGCAACCACTAACCATGAGTGACAGAAAGGTTTTTGTGTTATCGTTCATATTCTCTAACCCCCCTGGTTCTGTCCCTCAGGTCTGCGTAAAGTCATGGTGCGTGCTCACAGACAGGCCTGGTGTTGGCAGGACGAGTGGTACGGTCTCACCATCGAGGACATCAGGCAGCTGGAGCTGGAGACGCAGCTGGCGTTGGCGAAGAAAATGGCCCAGTACAGCCTGAACGAGGAGGGGGGGCCGGAGACCAACGGCTCCTCTGTGAGCCAGGACCTCCTCGTCCCTCCTCTCCACCCCCCCCGTGGACGTCTCTAGCTCCCTCCTCCGCCCTTCTACCGCCTGAGAGACCTCTGAGCTCCCCTCGAGTGGTTCGTCACCAGGTGCAGGAGGTCCAGCAGGTTGGCGAGCAGATTCTCTCCTCCATGCTCCCTCTATTGTGGACCCCTTGGACTTAGATCCTAACTTGTTAAATGCAAAATAATCTGACTGCAATTATTAATTCTTTTAATACAACTGCAACTTTTTGTGTGATTTCTAGGTTCCAATCCTTAATGTTTTTAAACAAATTGTAGAACATAAACAGTTAAATTAATTACAGCACAACAACAACAACCAACTACCACTACAACTGGGACTGATTTATACACATTTAACTCACTTTTACCTTCTTTTTTCACACTTTTGGAACATTTTTTGATACTTTCTCACTTTTCCATGTTCACTCCCATTTTTCTTGCTGTTGTTTTTGCCCATTTTTGACACTTTTAGACCATTTTTTTTGCAACAAACCGACTATTTTCCAAGTTTAATCCCAACTTTCTTGCCATTTTTACCACTTTTCACTGTTTGGAATCACTTTTTCACCATTCTTGCTCCTTTTAGATTTTTTTTTAACTTTCTTTCTAATTTTTTTGCTCATTTAAGTCTCTTTTCATTCTTTTTTTCCCACTTTTTGAAATTTTTAAAGTGTTTCCAGGTGTTAAGTCTTTTTATATTTTTGTTTTCCTACTTTTGGACCACTTTATGCTACTTTTTGAGTATTTTCAGATATCATCACTCCTAATTTCAATGCAGATTTTTGTTGCTTTTTGCCCATTTTACTCATTTTTCACTCTTTTTTGACACTTTTGGACCTTTTTTTGCAACAAACTGACTATTTTCCAAGTTAAATCCTAACTGTCTTGCCATTTTTACCACTTTTCACTGTCTGGAATCACCTTTTCACCATTGTTGCTACTTTTAGAATTTTTTTAACTTTCTTTCTAATTTTTTTTGCTCATTTAAGTCTCTTTTCATTCTTTTTTTCCCAATTTTTGCAATTTTTTGAGTATTTCCAGGTGTTATCCCAATTTAAATGCCAAATTTTGTTGTTTTTTTGCCCATTTAAGTCTTTTTTAATTTTTGTTTTCCTTCTTTTGGACCACTTTATGCTACTTTTTGAGTATTTTCAGGTATCATCACTCCCAATTTAAATGCAGATTTTTGTTGCTTCTTGCCCATTTTACTCATTTTTCACTCTTTTTTGCCACTTTTGGACCTTTTTTTTGCAACAGACTGACTTTTTTCGAAATTCAATTCCTACATTTTTTCCTTTTTTGTTGACTTCTGCAATTTTTCCAACTTTCTTATCATTTTTGTCTCTTTTTACACCACTTTTACTACTTTCTGAAAGAATTGTTTTTGTGTGTTGCTTTTTGGCCATTACAGTCACTTGTCACCAATTTTGCCACTTTTGGACAATTTTTTGCCACTTTTTGAGTATTTACAGGTTTTATCCCAATTTAAATGCCAATATTTGTTGCTTTTTTGGGCAATTTTTACTACTTCAAACTAAGTTTTATTGCTGTTTTTACCTCTTTTTACCACTTACATTGTTTCTTTTGTATAGGTAGTTTTTAACAGTTTGTCTCTTTGGTTGAGTAACTCTGGTGTAGAACAGAAAACATCTGCTGCAAAAACTGTAGCTTATATTTTGACACATTTCAGTTTATAGAAATATTTCCCTGTCTGAGATTAGAATATTGCAACAGGAAAAACTGCGATTTAATCTAATTTATGGTTAATTGCCCAGCTCTACCTGAAACAGATCTTTCCTCTTCATCACCATTCTTTGTTTTTACGCTCACAGGAAGTCCGTCTCATCAGAGCATCTCTGAGTGGAGGATGCAAAGCATCGCCAGAGACTCTGAGGACAGCACGGACGACGAGTTCTTCGACGCTCACGGTAAATTAATCATGGTTAGACACTTCACTGAGAAAACTGAAGCCTAATCAAGTGTTTGTGTCTTATTTTGAGTAAAAACTGCCTTTACAGACTTCACACGAGGCACTAAACGCTCAGATTAAGTCTAATTTATTACTAAAAATGAGGCATAAACATGGTTTAGCTTCAGTTTGTGCAGAGTAAGAGGGAAACAACGCTCCAAAGTGACTGACTGCTCACAGAACAGCAGGAAGTCATGGTTGGTTCTGTTTTGTGTGATGAAATCTCACAGAGGACTTTTCAGACAACGAGGAGATGTTTGCCAAAGAGATCACCAAGTGGAGCTCCAACGACCTGATGGACAAGATCGAAACCATCGAGGTGGATGAAGGACACGGTGAGTTCATTTTCTAACGCTGACGCTTAAATCGAAGGAGATTTCTGAGATGAAATAACTCAAACTGTTGTTTCACAGAGTCGTTGTATCACGAGTCGGGCGGAGAATACGCTGGGATGAACGAGGAGAGAGTGATGGAGGTGAAGTTTCTCCTTTTTTCTCTGACTCAAGTGTTTCTGACTGAACCTTAAAGGGACTGTGAGGACTTTTTCTAAGTGACCTTAAATAAGTCTGATATCTAGATATAATAAACTCAAAATCAGTTTAACAGTGAGAAAAGTCTGTTTTCTCTGTAGAAAACGATGCCTGTAATTTATTTAAAAGTACAATAAACAGTACAGTAAACAAAACTTAAAGGTGAGAAATACATGCTAAAGGCTAAAACACAGGCTTAAGGCTTAAACATAAGCTAATGGCTAAAACAGGAGCTGCAAGCTACAGTAAAGCTTGAGGTTAAAACAGGCTAAAGACTTAAACACAGGCAAAAAGCTAAAACACAAGCTAAAGGCTAAAACCTGAGCTTGAGGCTAAAACATGACCCAAAGGCTAAAACACTAGCTTTAAACAAAACACAGGCTTAAAGCTAAAACACAAGCTAAAGGTTAAAACATGAGATAAAAGCTTAAACATGCCCTATAGGCTGAAACATGAACTAAAGGCTAAAATACAAGCTAAAACAGGTTACAAGGGTTAGAGGCTCAAACCCAAGTTAGAGGCTTAAACACCAGCTAAAGGCTAATACAGGAGCTAAAGGCTAAAACAGTAGCTAATCTATTTGTGCTAATGTTGATTCCTGTCCACATGCAGCAGTTATTCTGCAGTGATCTGTTCAAACCTGAGAGTCTATCAATAAAATGAAGAGCCAGGTTACGTTTGCTCTGCTTGGTGAGGTTGGAGTCGGTAGATGAGCACTGGTAGGACACAACCAGGATTCACTAACGTTACTGACATGTATCAGAGCACCGAGCTGTGAGTAACACTAAAGAAGACGGCTACTTAACTACGGTACAAACTTATAAAGTAACTGCTGATAAATACATTATCTCGTCCTGTTGTATCCAGTTAATAGTTGTCTTGAACAAAGAAGAGTAGTTGAAGTAGAAAAAAGATCTACAAGTTCCTGTCTATCTGTCTTCTTCCCTGAAGGACTTATCGTCTCAGCAGTGTCTCCAACCGTCCAAAATCCACGTCCTGGTCCTGGTCTTACATGGAGGAAACATTCTGGACACCGGCTCAGGTAGAGCAGCAAACAAAGTCTGAAACATTTATGGAAAAGTCTCATTCTAGACACGCTTCATTCAGATCTGATCATTGATTTATGCACGTATTAAAAAAACAACAGATTCATAAATAATCTCTTATGTAAGGCAGCTTTATACACAACTTTCCAATCTTTCTGTTTTAAGCTGTGACATATCAGAAGATTTAAAACCAGATTTTGAGTCTTCTCTTGTGATCAGAGCGTGACCTGATTCAGGCTTCGAAGTAACCAAGTGTGTGAAGTCAAGATTCAGAGTCTTAAAAACAGAGAGGGTGAATCGTGACCCGTTGTTTGTCTGCAGGTGAACAGAACAGCAAACAGGGAGACGGAAACACGCTGAGCGGAGCCTTCGAGACGGTGATGAGGGTCCATTACCCCGCAGCTCTGGGCCGCATCGCCATCCGCATGGTCCCGTGTCCCGCTGTGTGCGTGGACGCCTTCTCGCTCGTCTCAAAGTGAGCGACACACCAGCGTGTGAAGACGATCCTGTGTGTTGTGAATGTGCTTGTTGTTCTGAGTTTAACCTCGTGTCCTGTCTCTGTCAGTCTGAGCCCGTACAGCTACGACGAAGGCTGCCTCTCCAACAGTCAGGACCACATCCCTCTGGCCGCTCTGCCGCTTTTAGCCACCTCTGCTCCTCAGTACCAGGACGCCGTGGCGACCGTGATCGTACGAGCCAACCAGGTGTACAGCGACTTCATCAAGTCTTTGGAAGGAGCCACTTTTAACGGACAGGTCAGTTTGGGGTAGGGCTGGGCTTTTTATTGCAAATTAGATTAAATCACAATGTGTCCTGTTGCAATATTCTAATCACAGACAGTGAAATATTTCTATAACCTGAAATGTGTCAAAATATCAGCTTCAGTTTTTGTAGCAGATGTTTTCTGTTCTACACCAGAGTTACTCAACCAAAGAGACAAACTGTTCAAAACTACCTTTACAAAAGAAACAATACAAGTGGTAAAAAGAGGCAAAAACAGCAAAGAGTAGCAATAAAACTTAGTTTGAGGTGGTAAAAATTGCCAAAAAAGCAACAAAAGTTGGCATTTAAATTAGGTTAAAACCCTGGAAATGCTCAAAAAGTAGCAAAAAATGGTCCAAAAGTGGCAAAAACAGAAGAAAAGTGATTGAAATGACCAAAAAAAAACAAAATATGTCAAAAAAATTGGGAGTAAACCTGGAGAATAGTCAAAGGGTACAAAAAATGGTCCAAAAGTAGCAAAAAATTGGCAATAAAAGGCTAAAGGAAACTTTAAGAAATAGCAAAAACAGTGATAAAAGTGATGACTTAGTTTGAGGTAATAAAAATTGCCAAAAAAAAGGAACAAAAATTGGCATTTTAATTTGGATAAAACCTGGAAATACTCACAAAGTAGCAAAAATGGTCCAAAAGTGTCAAAAAAAAGAGTGAAAAGTCACAATCACAATATGTCCTTTTGCAATATTCGAATCACAGACAGTGAAATATTTCTTTAACCTGAAATGTGTTCAAAAGATCAGACAGTTTTTGCACCAGAGTTACTCAACCCTGCTCAAGAGACAAACTGTTAAAAACTACCTTTACAAAAGAAACTAAGTGGGAAAAAGAGGCAAAAACAGCAAAGAGCAGCAATAAAACTCAGCTTGAGCAACAAAAATTGGCATTTAAATTGGGGTAAAACCTTGAAATACTCAAAAAGTACCAAAAAAATTGTCCAAAAGTGGCAATAAAAAGTGAACATGGACTTAAACAGCCAAAAAGCATCAACAATTTGCAAAATTTTGGAGGAAACTTTCAAAAAATTAAAAAAAGTAATAAAAAAATGGTGAAAAAAGTGACTGAAAAACAGCAAAAAATGGCCGAAGTCAATAAAAATGGTTAGAAAGTTGGGATTAGACCTGGAAAAAAAGTCAGTTTGTTGCAAAAAAATGGTCCAAAAGTGCCAAAAAAGAGTGAAAGGAGACTAAAGTGGGTAAAAAGCAGCAAAAGTTGTCAAGAGAATTGGGAGTAAACCTGGAAAATAGTGAGATAGTTAAAAGAAATGACCTAAAAGTGGCAAAAAAAAGTGTGAAAAGTGACTAAAATGGCCAAAAAGAAACAAAAATTGGAAAGAAAATTAGGAGTAAGCCTAGAAAATAGTGAGGAGGTATCAAAAGCAATGGTCCAAAAGAGGCAAAAAACAATGAAAAGTGACAAAACCAGCCAAAAACCAACAAAAAAATTTGCAAAATGTTGGAAGAAACTTTAAAATTTCAGGAAGTAGAAAAAAATTGTGAAACATTGGTGAAAAAAATGATGAAAAACAGTGAAAAGAAATAAAATAGCTAAAGTCAACCAAAATGGCAAGAGAGTTGGGCTGTTGCTTGAAAAAAAGACAGTTTGTCGCAAGAAATGGTCCAAAAGTGGTGAAAGAGAGTGAAAAATGACAAAAATTGCCAAAGTGCAACAAAAATGAGCAAGAATTGAGCCTTAGTGAGCCTGGAAATAGTGAGATGGAATCCAAAAAAAAAGGCCAAAAGAGGAAAAAAAGAATGAAAAGAGAAAAAAAATGGCCAAAGTCAACAAAAATGGCCAGAAAGTTGGGATTTAACTTGGGATAAAGTCAGTTTGTTGCTGAAAAAGTTCCAAAATGGGCAAAAACAAGTGGAAAGTGACTAAAATAGAAAAAATTGGCAAGAAAATTGGGAGTGAATCAGGAAAATAGTGAGAAGGAATCAAAAAAATGGTCCAAAAGTCAACAAAAAGAAGTGAAAAGTAACTTAATGGGCAAAAAGCGGTCATTAGTTGTTTTAGTTAAGTTTTCCTGTGTTTCAGGTTTGTGTTATCGGGGACTGTGTTGGAGGAATCCTGGGGTTCGACGCTCTGTGCAGCAGCTCTGTGATCGTTTCAGAAAGTCAGAACAGCAGCAGACGAGGCAGCGCCATCAGTGTTCAGGTACCGGCTCAATTATCCCACACCAAACCAGACTCTTCCTCAACGTTAAAGAATCTTAAACTTCTGATTTCTGTCTCCAGGACACAGATCTCCTCTCTCCGGGTATCGTCATCAACAGCGTCTCTCCTTCCTCGCCGACCCTCGAAGGAAGCCGCCATCTCAGCCGCAGCAACATCGACATCCCTCGCTGCTCGGGGCCCGATGATCCAAAGAGGCAACTTCCACGTAAACGCAGCGACTCGTCCACGTACGAGCTGGACACCATCAAACATCACCAAGCCTTCCTGTCCAGGTACAAGTTTCTCTGCTGCTCCAACATTTAGTCTTTTGGTGTCTTTAAATTTCCTTTTAATGTCATGAAAGTGTCTGACGTAAAATCCCAATTCCAGTGAAGTTGGGATGTTCAAACGTAAATAAAAACAGAGTATTCAACCAAAGACACTACAAAGAGAAGACATTTATTGTCCCACGTTCCTAAAAAGCTTGGACAGGTTCAACAAAAGTCTGTTAAAGCAGCTGTTAAGATCATTCCACAGGTGAACGGTTGATTTAAACAGGTGAGTGTCATGATTGGGTATAAAAGGAGCATCATCCCCAAAAGGCTCAGTCCTTCACAAGCAAAGATGGAGCCAGGTTCACCACTTTGTCAACAACTGCGTGAGCAAATAGTCCAACAGTTTAAGAACAATGTTTCTCAACTTTGTCCAACTGCAGGAATTGATGGATTTCATCATCTACAGA